>JAGDQM010008436.1:0-26780 GCA_017580835.1 Termitomyces bulborhizus
TGGTCACATGCCTGGCTGATCGCTGTGATGGACAGTGAGCTCTGGTGGTGGGCTGAGTTTGAAATGAGGGAGTAAACAGTGAGCTCTGGTCATCATTTAGTCCCTCATTTGAAACTCAGCTAAGGGCCTTCGTCACTGTGTCAGACAGTGAGCAACACATGTTGGGCGATGACCAGGAAAATGGAATTGGAGGGTAGGACCAGGTACGCAGTATCTGTAGGAGCAATGGCTGGGCAGGAAGAGAAGAGGAAGGACCAGAAAATGAGAGGGAAAGTGAGGAATTGAGAGGGAGGGGGAGAGCAATGGGGAGTCCCCTTACAGACATGGCAAGACAAGTGTCAAGGTCTTAGTAGTTGGCAGTTGCCATGTGTTCTGTAAGACCACCATTATTGGATACAAGTTCAAGAGTGCTAGGGTATCCTCTCAGCTTGTTTGAGTTGCCAGACCTCATCACTTCTAGTGCAGCCTTGACAAGATTAAGGTCTGTATTGAGGACTACGAGGCTGATGTTTCCCAATATAAAGTAAACCTGACCCATCCCATCAGTGGATACCCCCCCTATGTCCTGGAAACTCAGGGTTGGTAACCACACGCACTAGTGATTTTTTTCCCAAACCATTAGAAATTTGGGCTCAAAGGCATCATGCCAGGATATTGCCACTGATGAGGATTGATCTGCTGCCTTCTGGGTCGGTTGGGTTTACTTTATGTTGGGAAACATTCCACAAAGCTGCGCGGCTTAGTGTTAGTCAAAGTGAAGGAGGATATAGCTATACTCACAATGAACTTAACAGCTAGTAGGCTGATATTTCATGTTGAATCTTTACTATGTTGATCTTGTTTTCTTTGAATTATTACTTGCCAGATGTGTAAACTAGCTACATCTTTTAGACACTCATTAATATAGCTCTATATTATCCCTTGTCAGCCTGTGTGACCCTCCACAGACCCTGCAAGGTTGCCCTTACAGGACTACTAGTAACTAACTACTATAATGGCATCTATAAATTTGATTTTTTTCAAAATGGGTCCACATAGAAGTCTTTAATACAACTTTATCTAGAACTCTGTGCAAACAGAATCATTAATTTCATCTCATGTGAGGTGCTCATGTAAAACACACAAATGTCATATGTCAAAGCATGATTTTGCATGAAATCTTAATGACCCTTAATGACCCTATCTTAGCCACAGCAGAAATCAAAGTCAAAGTAAATTAGGAATTAAGTGAATGTATCAGATAATATCTCAAAACAACTACACGAGGCCAAGTTAAACCAATGAACCATAGATGTTTGCACACCAATGAAGCCACTAGAGCCAAGGTTGAAGGAAAAGGGAATCAATAGGTTGTTTGAGGCCTCAGGAAGCTCTCCTATGTACTTGCCTGTAAATTTGTGGATTTGAGACTCAAAAATCAAAGATCTTGTCCATGCCTTGCGGATTTCAGACCCATATTAGGGCATGATCGCCCCTCGTGACATGAGCTCTCGTCTCACATTTATCATTGGGCCCTCGACAATTAAGGTTGCTTGATCAACAAGACAGAAATCACCAAAAATTATTATAAATTTTAGCTAGAACATTAAGAAAGGCATGAAACTTCCCTTTTTGGACACTACGTGTGTACCCTTGTCCGAATTTGTGGATTTGAGGCTGGATTTGAGACTAAAATTTTGGACTTTTTGCGGACAAGTATGGAAAGGGGCCTGTTGTTTATCCCCCCTGCCATGTAATTTCGAACGCAGTGGTGGCAAGCTTTCCTCACAGGGGTTTTGATGCTACCCTACTTGCCTATTCATAGTACAGTTTCACTAGGTCTACCGAGGCAGCTATTATTTAGCGGAGATAGATAGCAGGATTGTAACATTGTAACAAAAACAATTGTCTAAGTCAAGCATCTCTTAACCACTTGGTATCCTGTTTTGGCTGGCAAATCTCATTCCGATGCAAATAGGGCAAGATTTTAGGATGGAGGGTATCTGAACTATTTACTAGTACCAGACTAAGTAAACATCTAATCGCACAAACGGGTGACAATAGTGTTTAGAAGGTCTGGCAGAAAGATGAAATGCACCGAGATCGACTATGTTGCTCTGAAAATGGGGCCTGAACCTCACCGCGTCAACCTCAAGCATTGCAATATCTTTTGCGTAACTTTTGACACCAATGGAGATCTCGGGGGCCCAGTGGACGTCCAATATTTCGATGACTGATATCACCCCACTGACTCTTGAGTTCATTTGAGAACTTCTCAAATTGACCTAGATCCTGAGTCACCTGGTCCAACTCAATCCGCATATCCTGCAATTTCATCGGGTCCTCCACCACCTCGATTTCATGCCTTAGAAATTTGCATGACTCTCAAATTCATGAATGCGGTTCTCAATTACGTTGAGGCCATCCTGGAATTGCTGACAACTGGCAACTCAAACAAACTTGCCAGGTGCACCAGTACCCTTGAACTCGTACATAGTAGTGGGGTCTCTGCAGAGTACATGACAGTTGCTAACCGCTAGGACTCTGCTACTTGGACGCGCTTGTCCTTGTTCTCGTGGAAGAACAGCGCGACGCTTTCTTGAGCATCGTCTTTCTCCCTCTCCGCAGTCGTGAAGGACACAGCTGGCCTGGCAGTCAAGAATCTACGAAAACAGTGCGTGGGGTCCGTGATGGCGGTGGTGGGCAGAAGCAGTGGCCCCGAGAGTTTTTCGAGGGCCCCCTCGAACCATTCTACTACATCGCCCTCAGCTCCATTGGCCTCCAGAAGAGTAAGGATGGCTGGAGAGGCATCGTGCGCGTCGTTGATGTCGGTTGTGGTGGGATAAGTCTCGATCCAAATTATGACGGGGCCGAGACTGTCCTTTTTCTCGCCGTGGGTAACGAAACGAGCCGCCTGGATAGCCGAATACCGAATGGCTCTGCGCACTAAGATGTTGCTAATTTTGGGAGCGACGAGGTCCCATACAGCATTGAGGGACGTATGAATAACGCCATGGACACTCTTATGAGGGAGATAGAGGCCTGGGTAAAGGATTTTTCGAGAGATACGAGCGGTAAAGGAGCTCAGGAGAGTTGAGAGAGATACCGTGATAATAGTTGGTCCAATCCGAAATCTGAGGGATGGTATGGCAATGGAACAGGGATTGATCTAAACGCGATGTGGTGAGTGTGGTAAAGATGGGGGAAGAAGCCAAGTTACTCGCCTATTTCAGCTTGCTCAGTCATCGTTGCCAATGCCTGCGTCACGAATCTGGAAGTGGGGACGGGCAGGGGGACAGACATTGCCCATTTATGAGAGACATCATATTTGTACGTCTTTGTCCACCAGCCAAAATCTTCAAATCCACTTTGCCCTCGGTCGATTGTGGGGGAGAATGTGTACCGACGGAAACAGCTAGCTATCTTGGCTGATAACTGTAAGTAGATGAGTCGAAAACTGTAAAATGTAGGTGGAGCACTTACCTTCATCATTGAACTCAAAAAGACGCGTTAAACATATATACTGCCAACAGTCAGGAAAACATAGTGATCAAGATAGTAACAGACGAGAAGTAAAAAGACACATCCTCGATTGTGGTCATCATTTCGATACATACACTGTTCTACTCACCCACCTTCTCACCCACCAATACAAAGAATGTTCTACTCCCAACATTCGAAAACTTCGACCAGTCTGCCATCGCAGACAACCCGGATGATGGGATGTCATTATGTCTCGAACCAATAGTGGTGGACGAAATAATCACAGAACAGTCATAATACTACTTGATGTTGGCAATTCCAGTCAGACGTATGATTCCATGACAGACTCACTTTGCCATTATCTGACTTGATACTGAGACTAGACTTTGTCTTTTCCTTTGGGATGTCTAGGACCAAGATGAGTATGATTTGAGATAGACGATCATGAACCATAGGCAGTGAATAGGTGACAAGTCGTTAGGTGAAATTGACTCACAAATCGGTGCCCGCATTCTTCATGATAGTCAACTTTCCAGATGAAGCTGCTTGAACCATTTGAGATTCAATAGATTTATTGATCTTGGCAGTAAGGTCCTAAATCCAGATGAACAGAAGAAAGACATGTAGGAGAGCAAGTGTATGGCACCCTTTTCATGGCGACCTGCTTCAATAGAGCGGGTTTCTTAGGTGCGATGTGTCGTTGCCCTTTTTTTGTGTTTGCAGCAGCTCTTCGAGCATGATGAGATGATGAAGCTTTCGCAACAAGTCCCTTAGTTTTGCCTTGAACCATATCTATACGAAAGCAAGCGAGAATGCGTAAACTGAGAGGGAGTTTGTCAAATTTTTCCACGTGACCAACATAAAGCACAGGGATTGTCCCGCCATTCACCGAACTATCAACACCCGTCGGGTAGGCATGATTGCCTCCAGAGTCAATGTTTTGCACATCCAGCGTGCTCTCAAGGCCTCTGGAAAGGTACGTTTTTCAAAACTTCCTACGCATGGCATGTCAAGTAATTTCTATACGAGCGTGCATATCACGACCTCGTCACACTCCCGGGCCAGAAACCTATCGTCTCGCAGGGACCTCCTGGATATAGCGCAGTCAGTGGTCATGTTGTGACGGTTTTCGGTTGCACTGGATTCTTGGGGAGATATCTCGTGTCTAAACTGGGTAAGGCCATCCTCGAATTCGCTCTATCTACCTCATCCCTGAGAAACCTCGTAGCAAAATTGGGCACGCAAGTTATTGTTCCCTATCGTGATGAAGATGAGGCACGTATTTTCAAGCCCATGGGTGATCTGGGACAGATTGTCCGAATGGTGAAGAATCGTGTGTTGTTGTCGAAAGGTGGAACACTAATGAAGGCATGCAGGAATGGGACATTCGGAACGAGAACCAGATTTCAGAATGCCTAAGGCATTCGGATATCGTTTACAACCTCGCGGGCCGGGACTATGAGACCAAGTATGTACAACATGGCATATTCTGATGTCGATCTGTTTGACACTGGCGTAGGAATTTTAACTTTAAGTCTGTCCATGTCGATGGTGCCGAGAGGATAGCGAAAATCGCAGCTGAGTCTGGAGTCTCACGGCTCATTCACGTTTCGCATCTGAACGCGTCAGCGAAGTCTGAATCCAAGTTCTACCAAACGAAGGCTGAGGGTGAGGAGCGTGTCAAAGCCGCGTTCCCCACGGCCACCATTGTGCGACCTGGAACTCTCTTTGGCTATGAGGATAAGCTCCTCACGAACATGGCAGGTATGTAATGAGTTATTCATCCAGGACTATTGGTTGATGACCACTCGTAGTTTGGCCCATTTGGTGGAAACTCAACCATGGCGAGACAAAAATACGTCCAGTACATGTAAGCTTCTCACCTTGGCGACCTGTCCTGCTGCGACGTGAAAATCATGCTCTTCTAGGTCCTTGATGTTGCCCAAGCCCTTGCCAATCTCATGTCAATCCCTCAAATCCCGGGCACGGTCAATCTTCCTGGGCCATCTACACTGACATACGACTACTTGCTTGAATTGGTTTCCTCAATCACGCTGCGCCCCCCCACCCGTGCGCCCGTTCTGCCTAAAGCAGTTGCTTCGGCCCTTGCCAGAGCTGCTCACTCAGTCTGGTGGCCCGCTCTCAGCCCAGATGAGGTAGTCAGGCGCTATATCAATGATGTTGACCTCCCCGGAGATTGGGGTGCCGTCGGAATGGGCGAACCATCAGAAATTGAAGATCATGCCATCACCTATCTCCGCCGCTACCGCTCAGCGTGAGCTAAAATTTGTCGAACGTGTTATGAATCACTGCTCAACCCACTTTAGAGAAAACTTTGTGCGCCCCGTCGTATTCCCTACACGGCCAGCGCCCGTCACTGTAGGTGTTTTCAGATTATTTCGAGTATTTCTTGATCTGACCTGATGACTAGGCGTCCGAGTAGAAGACAGACACTGTAAATCCTCCTTACTATATACAATTCTTGCTGAGACATGTCCATCTAATAAGAAAAAGGATAATATCGACAATGACCATTGACATGGCATGGTGATAGCATAGATAGAACTAAAGAGTGGAGAAGTCGAGGCATGGCGAATCTGTAAACTAGTATTACACAAATCCTCCAGCGAGGTAGAGCGATATTTTTCGTAAAGGCGTCGAAAATAGCGCACGCGCCGTGAGTGTCAAGGGATACGGCTGGTGAGTGTTGTGTGTTCCCTCGAGGTCATGAATCTATCATGAGGTCTAGAAACCGGGTGGGACAAGTGCCTTTGGTTGATTGGGATTGGAACCGGGAGTCGGATACGAGGAAGGTGCAAGCATCTTGTAATGTGTGAGAACAATCCACCAGAAAGCAAAAAGTGAGTCACCTGCTGAGCGCCCTGTTGTTGTTCCATCATCTCCTTTTCTTGAGTAATTATTTTAGCCTCGTCCTCCAGGCTGAGTGCCAGCGGAAATGCAACAAGCAGGGCGGAAGTAGTTATAATCCATACAATGTTCCCCGCTACCTTTCCTCCGCGCTTTATGATAGAGGCTGTCTTCGAAATGCGTGAAGCAATTGTGTGACGTGTGGATGGTGGTACAATGTCGACGAGAGCGGCGACACGGTCGAAGATTGTCTCGTCAGCAGAAAGCTCTGAAGAGACAGAGGAGAGAGAAACAGAGGAGGATGTGCGAGACTCGTCGTCGGTGGCGTAAGGGGATGCCGCAACGTCCTTTTCTTCAACGATTTCGACTTTAACCATGCTGGTTCTGCGAGAGAGGAAATTTTCGGTTCCGAAGCCGACGCGATGTCTTGAGAGGAGTTGCCTGATCGGGACATTTGCTTGGCTCTATTAGTATTCCTCGACCGCTTATAAGTAACCAGGTTCGATGCTAAACGAGTCTTCTCCTCCCTCCTTCTGTCTTCTCCTCCATTTCCACTTCTCCTGAAATGCAGCACGACTCCCACAGTATCATAGACGACTCTTCGCCCGTCCCTCAGACAGGTCCGATCCTGCTTGTGCCCCGCGATTCCATCATGAGCTCATCATCAGACGCGTTCTTCCAGCCTACACCCACACATCTCAGTCTCTACAGAACCAGATCGCTGAATATAACAAGTCTCAACCACCACCTCGCAAACAAAACACTGCTTGTGATGCCTGCAGGTCTGTCTTTTCGGTCACACCACCTTTCCATGTTTCACGTCTTATGCATCAGGTCAAGGAAAGTCAAGTGCAATCGATTACCGGGCCAAGAGAAGGTGATTCTTGACTCATAGTAACGCGCATCCATCTTATTTTGATCTATCTTTAGTGTCAGGTAATGATCTCCGAACTTCAGGCTTCCGCTCTCCCTCCTTACGACCAATCCGTAGCATTGCTTGTCGAAAAACTACCCCTGCACGTTCGTGCTATTCACTTTTCCACGTGTAAATTTCACACTCTTGGTAGACACCTCATTCAACAAGCTACGAGCGAGAAGAAGCGCAATGCCTCTATCGGCCGGAGACCTAGGAATAGTAGCTCAGCAGCAACGACCAAGTACGCCGTCCTCGATCCTTCTGGGAAACCTAGTGCTGTGCTCGGTCGGTTTGCGGAACCTCCATCGCCCAGGTGCCTTTCTTCTTCTTGTGTCATTCTTTTCAATTGCGGCTCATTCGACATCCATTCAGTGGTTCATCTCCGGCAGCCCTGCTGATGTGCGACCTACAAACTCATGTTTAACGGGCGTCTCTCATGTTCTTTCTAGTTCGTCGCCTATTTTGGACAGTGGTCCTGCGATGGCACCACCGCCAGTTCCAAATTCCCAGAATATTCCCCTTGAGGTCAAATACGGTTTCCACCCACACATAACACTTGCGACGACTACACGAGAGCTTCTATCATATATATTTGCGCCACCCGAACCAAATGAGTAAGACACTTGTTCTCACTGTCCTAATGTATCTCAGTCTTTTTTCATCTTGATAGGGACCAATTTTCAATTTCCCCTGTGCCTGGTCGAAGACCTTCTCCTTACGATGTTTGGGGAAATCAGGCTTTTCGACTTGAAGATGATCACTTCAAGGCTGAGTACGTTTCATTATTCCCTAAGCCCAGCATTATGGGAAAAATTTGAACTATGTTTGGTTAACAACGCATCCAAACTGTTACATTTAACTCTCATTTACGGCAGTTGCAGTTCCCAATTTCGTCACCCTTGCTGACGTTATCCATCTGACTTCACTCATCAGATTTACACTGGACCTTGTGGAAGTATTTTTCCAAATTGTCCATACTAGGCTTCCCCTCCTTAATCCCGCCCAGTTCCGTAATCGTCTTCAACTACATTCCTCGGCATCAACCAGTAACAAGGAGCCTTTGCATCCCGCTCTCGTGGCTACTGTTCTTGCGTGGGGCACGAAATTCTCGGAACACCCGCTACTTGTTGCAGACCGACAGCGACCCAGTCATCAAAGTCTACTAGCAAAAACATTGATTGACCGCGCAAGAGTCCTCGCTGAAGCCTTGAAAGTACATCGAATACCCAAAACGGACCATGTTATCATAGGATTGCTAATAGAACCTCTCCAAAGTCGTAAGCAAGGCATATGACTTGCCAATCCTTGTGCTGATCTCTCTTCCTTAGAAATTGTCGATGATCCTACTGGTATGGAAGAAAGTAGTTTTGGTCCATTTGACACAGCTAACTTTTGCCTCTCACGTTTAGGTTTCCGTGGTTTTTGGCTGACCGCGGCGACGCGTCATCTTCTGGACCTACAAGTATGTGGTCTTGCATGTCAAATCTTGGAAGTCTTACGTCCCATATAGATCAACCACAAATCTACGTTGGCATCTATAGCAGATCCCGAGAGTCGAGCAATGATGGTATTCGCATGGTGGATGGCATGCTTTTGCGATGCATACGCTTCCGCGTATTATCGACGGAAGCCAGTGCTCGATGATGAGGACTATGATATTGATTTTTACACCGGGGACCCGATTATCGCGGGTAGCTCAAACACTCATCCTCTTCAGTCCCCAAGAGAACAATTAGAAGTGAGTATTCCGGCACTTGGGCTCTTTTACCCCTCTCTGATCGCATGATGGAATTTGGCAGGCTTTGGTAGGTGGAAGTGCCGCAACAGTTGGAGTTGTGTTCTCCATTGATGATACCAACAGGGGTATTACAGTGCAGCTCATTCACTTGCTCGTACCGCACGAAATATGTCCAGACAACTATGGAAACCTGTGACGGATGCACAAGGCATTCCTCTTGAGACACTCTATGAGTTCACAGTGGAACTTGGAGTGTGGCGTGAAAAATACCTTAGCACCGTCGGTGTTCCTAGTAATTTCAAGGGAGAATGGGATTTTGTCTCTGTTCGTTTGTTCTCCAATTCTATCGAGAAATAGTTGATGACATTTGTCCCTTCAGGCCGTGTCATCCTGTGCTAGTGATGCAACGTATCATGTCATGTGGATCATCCTCTTTAACGCTCTTGATGATTTCGGCGTCAGAGAAATCAATAACCGAACTGTGGAGCCTAACAATCCCCGCATCGAGGAGGTTAAACGAAAGGTTCTCGAAGAGGCCTTGCACGGTGCCCTTCGGATATCCGGATTGGTAAGATCTATCTTAGCGGATGTTCCTTTGTTGACTCGATGGAATGGTCTAGGCTCAGGTGCTGACTACCAATGGTTATCTGGTAAGCTCTTCTTGTATCCAGATCATCTCACTGTTTTCTCTTGGCCGTCTGCTCCAACATCGATCTAGCTTGTTACTAATGCTCTGATGCAGCGACTCGATCCTGCGGTAATGCATGTCAGTTGCATCCAAGCCGGCACTCTCCTTGCGCGCATGGGCAATGAAAACGTGAAAGCATGTATAAATGGCCTGGAGCAATACAGTTACTCATACGAAGAGGCTGGAGAGCAGGCAGCTGAGATGCAAAGGGTGTATGAGGCTGCGCTAGCCGGGGAGCCACAGTTCAGTCATATGGGCGCTGCGGTCCCAACCAGAACGACGCCAGAGAGTACAACCGACCAGGACATGGAAATGCTGGATGGCCGGCATCAGAACTTGGGCTGGTCGCGGTAAGCTGCAGCGTGTTCATGTTATATTCGCTATTTCCTGCCTAGGTGGACGCTGATTGCCACCTAATGCTTATGTACAACCGATCTTCGCTGTGAACATTCGTGATATTCGTCTCACCTACCTCCCAGCCATCGCATCGGACACAGTACTGTTTTATGTATTGCTTAGAACTGTATAGGGACAACAGTACCCAATCACAACAGTTGCAAATTAGAGAAAGTTTGAGAGCTCCTCGACAGCACAAACTTAGAATCGTCAACACGCGATTTTGGATCTTCAAAAGTAAAATTCTCACTGTGTTCTGCCGATATCGATGTTTACACTATAATTACAGAGACATGACACAACCCGCATCGAGAAACCTCCAGTCGGAAGTGAAAGCTCTCAGCCACGGAGTCTGAACCAATATAATTAATATCCGTCAATACAGATGGATTTTCTCGACATGATAAATGGACAATGAGTCACAGTATAGGAAAGTAGACGCAATTGCTGACAGTGCGAAGTGTCAGATGCTAAACTGACTGTACAAGAACTGATGTTTGATATGTTACTATGCATGGGTACCATTAAGGAGTTAGTAGTAAAGAGATACATGGTAAAGGATGTATACAGTGAGTAAATATACGAGAGGGGGACGAAGTTGAGAGTTCTGAGAACGATGCTGTGCCCAAGGAAAAAGTAAAAATGTTCGAATCAATCGGCAACGCCAAAGAAAATGACAGATCAATCTGGTAAAAAGGATCAAATGCCATGTGACTCCCTGAATAAAGCAAGTTTGACTGTATGAAGTGCGTCGCGCGCTGCTGGGCTGATAAAGTCCTCGCGCTGCCTATCAATAAAGTGAAGGAGCGCGTCAACATGGTCTTCCGCTTCAGTGACAGTAGGGACCCGGCGCGGCCCATACTGTTCTGGTGGTATGAATTGGGTATCTGAATGAGAGCTGGTGGTGTCAGGGGTGACGAGATGATACGGCTGCAGATTTGAATGTGAATAGGGGACAACGGCCGACACTTGCTCGATATGCGATTGAGCGGACAGCGGTGAAGGCTGGGAAGGCGTTTGAACATCTGGACCTGACCATGGGGCTGCATCAGGCGCTGGTGCCGCGTGTCGATGGTCTGTTAATGACATGTCCATATCGGTGTCTCGTTGTGGGGACATGACTTCCAATGCCCGGTTGGTCATGAATGAGGAGTTGATGGGCGAGAGGGAGCCTGGGATGGAGGCTGAGGTGGATTCAGTGGTGTCGGGTGAGCTGATGTCGATGGTGCGTGAAGTGGTCAGCTTGGAGCCATGCCACATCCCTCCTCGGATATTTGCCCGAGACTTAAAGTTCTCAACCCAGCCGGAGGAGGCCTTGAACTTTTCGGGGCCTATTCCGAGCACTTTCGCAACTTCTTTGGCTTTCTCGCGGATAGCGTTGTCACTGATGGCCATTTTTCGTGCTGTGCATTCCTCAACCCATCTTCGCAGTTCCTCTTCGACTTCTGGGAATTTAGACGGTCTGTGATGGTGAGTTTTGTTTTTAGTAAAAAAGAAAACAATGTCCTACGCGGCCAGAACTGACCTATGTTTGGAGACGCGAACGCCCGGGGTATCGGGTATATTAAGCCATTTGGCCTTTTGCTTGAGGATCTTACTGATCGTGCTTCGCTCGACGTCAAACTCTTTTCCAATGTCCTCCTGGCGCTCCTGAGGATGCTCCTGATGGTACAGGCAGATCGCCTTGCGGTCGTGATCCTCGAGGTGCCGCTTTTTCCCCCTGGGCCTTGGGACCACATCTGTTGGTGGCACCTGCAAAGGCCTCGCAGGTGCGTGGGAGGAGGCAGAGGTGAGATCAGACGTGGCGCTGAGGGCGGGAGAGGGAACTCGGTCGGGTGGTGGGGCACGTGAGGTGTCGAAGGGAGCATAAGGCTCGGGCGTGGACGACGGGGTCATTGGGTCGTAGGCGGATGGGGGCTGGACGGTACTGGCAATAATGAGCGAGGGCCGAGCATGGCGTAGCGGCGTGGGCTGGTCGTTGTCATTGCCTGTCATCAGACGCGGAGTGCCCGAATAAGCAACCGCGTTCGGCCGCTAAATGTTACCCGAAGTCAGCGAACACAGAAGGCTGTCATCACTGATACTTACTGCCAGTAGTGTTGATGATGGTCGTCCAAGCATTTTCTGCGAAAATGCCTGTCGACGTGTGGTGACGCCGTGGCCGCGAGTGGGTCCGATGCTGGACTCGAGCTGGGGATAGTCGCTCATGAATGGCTGTGAATGTGCACCATACGAAGGAGAGGCGTTGGAGAGGGCTGGAGAGGGGTAGTCCATGACCGGCGACCGAGGGTACATGGACGCGGCACGGCCGGGAGTGCCCACGAGCATACTGCGCCCCCCAACCGGCCACTGGCAGCCTGTTGGATCGTGCATGAGCGGCGAGAATACAGCATGATATGTCTGTTCCATGGTCTGCGTGTTCTTTACACCCCCCTCCTTCCTTTTAACATATCTTGGCCCATCTGCCGTTTCCGATTATCCAATTCACGCCCCCATTCTTCGCCACACTCCCTCATCTTTTCAACTCCACTTGAGGGTCCCTCAATCATCTGTCATCGGACTTGACTTCCAAAAAGATAGATCTGCCTCGAGTTCCAATCGTCCTCTCAGCCTCCAGAATAACGCGTTATCATTTCCCCTGCCTCGGAAATTAACTTCCCATGTCGAATTCTGCTGCGATCATGCAAAATCCCACAAACAGTACCTATCGATCATCCGTGACTGGCTGCCCTCGTTCAAATGAACCTTGTAAACAACTTCCCGCGCAATTCGCAGATCAGTGGGTTCACCATAAGGCTTTGCACCCTTCTTCTTGACTTTCTCCATTGGTTATTTCCTTGTTTGTGCAACATTAATTGTCAATCCCTTGATTACCAATCCTTCTCTCCACAATCCAGGCTGTGGCAAAAAAAAACGTCTTCTACATATATCTCACATGACTCACCAAATCTGTAGCCCGTCATCACAAGCCCTGGAATACCAGATCATAGTTCAAGTAATACCTATAACAAAGTTCGCTCTCCATCCAATGGCGAAGTTGAGTTCCATCAGAAAGAGCCGTCTTGAGTTGATGACGCTGAAGTGTATCAGTTGTCACCACAAGACTTTTCTCGAATATCTAGTTAGCATGACTAACGCTTATATATCACTTCCACCCTGGGCTTTGGGAACTTGATACACTTTTGTTACAGCTGAAATATGCTTGCGATGTACGTAACCCCCTTGCTTGGTTGCGGACATTCTGAGAATTTGTGGGTGGAGAATCCAGGTAATCTATTTCCGTTCACTTCTATACATAAAATCCAGTATGAACAGCTAATGAAAATCCATACTAACCCTTCACCTTAATAGTATATCACATGTGCCTGCTGATGCTTGCTCCATCGTTACACCTCCACCTGGAATCGAAGCGACGCAATCAATAAACCAGGATTATTTCTGCAAGCAGAATCACGCCCTTTTCTTCTTCATCCGCTTTTTAATCTATTCGAAACCTCAGCTACTTGGCCAGATATTTTAGACACTTGACTCTTGCCCGGACTACTTACGATACTTGTTGTATCATGGATCGTAAATAATGACACTCGTGCAAGTAGTGAGGCTCGGCGTGAGCCGCTTTATCCCATAGTCTCTTGACTAGAAGCGCCAAGAGTACCTCTGATCTAGAGAAGAGTATTCTGAATCTTCTTTGCGCCGCTGAGATTTGCAAATGGTCAATGTAACAGGACCCTTGTAGACTAAGCGATCGCCTGCTATCCAACAGCGGAAATGAAGGACAACATCAGAATAGAGCCTGAATGTGAGAGAATTCTGAGTTTGAAACGACCTGCGGATTTTTTCTTGGATTAGCTTGCCTCGCCTTGCCTCGTATACATAGATAGATGGATCTGTGCCGCGAGGCTGGTGATCATTCCTGATTTTACACATGAAGCTTCCAGGCTCGGATCAGGAATAATCAAGGGCATGGAAGGAGGAAGATGTAGATGCAGAGGGCCAGGAAGTAAAGTTGTTTTGATTATCGATTGATTTTGTTGGGCGTTCGATTGGCGGGCCAACCTTGCTTCCGGATAAGCGCTTTGAGATGAGATATAACGAGGAATTTCCAGGCCTTCTTTACCTCAAAATGGGATGACAGAACAGGGCCCGAGCGGATTTGTACTTGATATGGCAGAACTCTGGCTTACTCGATTGTCAAAACATTCGCGGGAACCCCCATCACGGATGCATTGGCAGATCGTCGACTCCACATAGATATTTTGAACCCCAGATTTTCGATTCTCCCGGAGACCCTATAGTGGGCGACTTTGTGGTTCCTGAAAGCCGCGAAGCAGTAGCAATGTAGGTTTGTGGAGGGATGGGGGGCCTGCCGCATGTTGGCCACATGCGCCTCCAGGCTTGATAGTCATCGGTCGAACCGCATAAACTTTGGTACGATAATTGATCCTGTTCCACAAACGTCTCAGAATTCGCCAGTTGTCTGAGGAAATGGAGGTTTTGGAGCTCTGCAGTTGAAATGACACGTTTAGCCACCGACACACGAAATTGAACTTCAAGATTGCAGGAATGATTATCGTGATGGACATCATTACTTATAAGGCAATCCCAGGGCACCGTTTCATGACGTCACCCCGGACTTGGTGGATCGCGGATTCCGGCGTCGGGTGATGGGCGCGGGAAAGTTTTCTGGTTTCAATCAGCCACATACATGATGGTCACCACGGCTGTGCGAGACCGCCGTTTCCTCCAACCCCTTGTTCGTCGGCACTTAGCATCGAAACGGATGAGTGGGCGTTGATTTACGGTTGAATTCGGAAGAAATGACTGGTTCTCGGAGCTTAACGGGACCCTAATAAACATAAAATGCTCAGTAGAACGGCGCCCGACAACTGACAATCCTTCCCAACCTTTCTGCTTATGCTGAAATCTAGTATTTCTACGGGTTTTGCTGCACAACTGTGCCGCTCCCCTTTCTACTTCCGGGCTGCTTTTACTTCCTCTAATGCGCTCGTGGCTATCCGAGCTCCGAAATGCGGTGAGTCGGGCCGCCGATCGTTTACATCAGGGACCCCGCAACACAGCGCACTCACCGATAAATCTGCACACTCTACGTCTGTTGGGCCCCATAAAAGCGAGTACTAGAACGCTTAGCTCTTGATGATTTCCCACCAATACAGGATCTCCTATCTACACAGAAGATTCAGTTGCTGCGAAGAGTGTAAGTGTGATCACCCAGCCTGATGCGGTGAGCACGGTACCTACCATGGTGAGAGGAGATTGGGTTCTCTTCCATCCTGTGTATACACCAGAAGAGCTTAGAGCTGTCGAGGTAAGTTGGTCTTTTGATCAAGGTCTTCGTATCTCAACCTTGACCTACAAACTAGGTGCTCCACCGTGAGGCTAAAACTTTCTCAGACAAGTTAGCCTACGGAATGGTCAAGCTAGCTCGCTACCTTTTCGATCTAGTGTCGAGATATAAACATGTGGACATCAAGCCTGACCAAAAGATGAATGTGCAGCAGTTACGAGATCGCGGTCTTCTTTTGGATGATCGTGCATGGCTCAACGTAAGTTTAATCGCAGTTTTGAAGGGACCGGATTATAATTGGCGTTCGTTTCAGCGTATACTTTTTCTGGAAAGTATTGCGGGTGTGCCCGGAATGGTGGCGGCTACGTTGCGGCACCTGACGAGCTTACGTTTGATGGTGAGTAAATAGGGTGTCTTGTGATGGTGCTTAGTATTGAGGAACATCAGCGCAGGGATAGTGGATGGTCGGGTTCATTGTCTCTTGTAAAGTTTTCAGCTTACTGTCTCTTGCAGGATTCACACGTGTCTGGAGGAAGCGGAGAATGAGCGTATGCACTTGATGTTCGTTTTTATTGTGTTTGAGGGGGAAAGAAGCTTACGCTTTATTTTACACTCACAGGACGTTCATGACACTAAGAAAACCATCTTGGTTCTTCCGTTCTTTAGTCCTTGGTGCTCAGGGAGTGTTCTACAACTTATTCTGTGGGTATCTTGCATTGCCATTGCCGATGTCCCCCCTGATACAATTTCATCTATAGTCTTTTCATATATTGTATCACCAAAGACGTGCCATCGCTTCGTGGGTTATCTTGAAGAAGAGGCGGTGCTGACATAGTAAGTTTACAGACACTGCTGGACCGTACTGCATCTTATCTTTTTCAAGTACAAGATGTATCCAAGACTTGGAGGCAGGGCGCATCCCTGAATGGTAACATGCCTTCTTGGTACAGAGACAAGCTTTAACCTTTCTTTAATTGATGGTTAGGACTCATGAGCCTGCTCCTGAAATTGCAATCGACTACTGGCGTTTGCCTTCCAACGCGAAACTTTTGGACGTCCTATACGCTGTCCGGTCAGACGAGACGACGCATAGATTTGTCAATCATAGTCTTGCCAACTTGAACTCCTCGACTGATGTCAACCCCTTTGCTCTTCGTGAGCCTGATATGCATGTCAAAGGGAAGAAGACTGCGTAAGGCATTAGGGATCCTTTTTCTCCGAGATTGACTTTAACTCTCGCGTTAGATTTGATAGGAACGAGGCAGAAGAGTATGTCAAGGAGTCACATGCATTGATTGCAAAGAGCCAGGAAGGTTCATCTTCGGAGAAACTCTAAATGCCATCCGGACCATCTGAACTATGGACAACTTATCGAAGATTGTATCGTATACTATATATTTGTATAATACATGTACCTCCACTCATACGATTGCATATAATTCCAGCAATAGGCGAACGCTATCGCAAACCCATGGCTATGGTTAGAGTATGAGAATCACAGGGCAATCACCAAATATTGAAGGAGCCGCCCTGGCAGCCGTCATTAACATCCGACTCCACCAAACTCTACTGGTCGGCCGCCCTTCCTCACCCGATGAGTCCAGGCATGGACACGCCTTGAGGTTATAGTGCTAACATGGTTTTAGATCACCTTCCATCCTCTCGAGCTGTTTCTTCAATTGATGACCCTCCTCCCACCCCTCGCCACTATGACAATCGCCGGCGAGTCTTCATTGGCCCCATGCCGGAAAAGGTCGTCTCGCACACCGAGAAAAGGCAGGCTGAACAAGGCGTTTCTCAATTCTCCTCGCAAGAAGACGATTACAGAGACGAAATATCCGAAGTCATCAAGCGGAACGCGTTCAGCCTCTTTATACGCCAAGGGGGTCGCCCAGAGGATTGGGGGGAAGACGAGGAGCGCAATGTCGTTGAGGAAATGTTTCGTCAGTGGAGAGACAGCGAATGGACACACATCTGGCGGCGCAGACGGGAGAAGAAGGCGGTCACTCAAACAAGTCGTTGGGTAGGAAACAGCTTCGAAATTGGCCAGTTTCTAGGGGTCAATATTCTGAAAGACAATGAAGCTACTCGAGATATACTTTCTATGGCTAGTGGCTCAGTACGAAAGCCGGTCCATTCTATCCGAACGTCTCGAGATCTGCCACGAGCATCGTCCTCGGTAGGCCATGCGACGTTTGTAACCGCGTCAACCGGATTTCACCTTGGGAACAAGGCCCCGCTTCGAACATCTCGAGATTGGCCACGACCATCGTCTTCATTTGGACGTGCGACGTTTGTGACCGCGTCAACTGGCTTTCAGGATGACAACATGACCTCTGAACAGGAGGTCTTCTTCGATGTTGAACGTTCCCTCCACGCATCATCAAGTACAACTCTTCTGCGCCCATCACACGATTCAGTATACGACTCTATGGCTCGTACTACGGTTGTACCACGTCCAGCTTCATTCGCTGTGCCCTCGACGGGAAAAGCGGGCTTGAAGGGGAAAGGAAAACTCGTGCACTACGCTGAATCTTTACCAGAAGAGGAACCTGCTCCACCACATGAGGTCCTAGAACGGGGACCTGAGTCTTTGATTGACACTAGCGCCGAAGCAGCTATGGGTTTATCTTCCGTTTCCGGTTCTTCCTCGTCAGAAGGTCTGAACTGGGGAGACGCCATCATGAGAGGTATAATATTCCTTATAACGTGCTAGAGTGAAGGGTTGACTCGAAGACAGACAGGATGTTGGTGCGAACATACTACTCTAAGTCTGAATTCATTGGGGTGAACCATCGCTTCGACGAGCGAGTGCATCGCACTACTGGGGACCTCTCTGACGCGAATTGGGCAGAATATCTGGTAGCTTGGCGTAAAGACCGAATTGAACTTTATACGGATTACGTACGAGAGCGAGTATTTATCTGGGAGTAGATGCTGATATTGAGACTCCAGAGACTCCCTGGTAAAGAATGGTTTACGGGACATAAGCATCTTGCATTCGTGATACCCCTCATAGCGACCAGGACCCACTTGACATTATATTCTTTTGTGGACCTTACATTCTGTCTGACCTGTCCGCCCACGCAGTCTATCCGTGAAGGCTCCAAAAAGCGGTTTTCTCTTCGGAAAAGTAAGGAAGGTACCAATATATTCATCTTCAAGCATAAAAGCCGCTCTCGAGCATATGACTGGACTTGGCTTCTCTGGTACTATTATTATTACATGAATAACTTTGATTTGCTAATCAACACGTTAGGAAACAGCTCGGCCACACACTCCCAACAACTCTTGATGTGCGGAATCCGCGTGTGGACTCTCGTGTCAGGATCGATATACCACCGGGGGAGTCCGAACATCTCTACAGAATTTTCAACCGCGAAAATATTCTCGTTCTGTGCAAGAACTCTTTGAATTCTGTTCCAGAATGGAGAAGTCTCATCGAGCGAGAGTTACGAGAAGGAAAGACGTTGCAGCTTGTATGGCGACAAGACACCGACCTTGATTGGGTTTGGTTGGATGATGACATATATGGACAGGACAGGCCCTGGGCCGTTCTATGCGGCCTAGCATTGAAGCAGGTGAATCCAATACATCTCTGATCTACCGAGTTCTCATCCTACTGTGCATGTTATGCCAGTCATTTCGGCCTCCAGTGCTCGAGATTCGTCTAGCAGATCACTATCCCACGTATATCCACCTCAAGGACGGAACCCACCTGTACGAACCTCCAGCAATAGAGGGTTATGTTGAACGCATTCGCTCCAACTCTCAGATGAGGCAGGGCCTTTACCTGTCCACCCATGACGGCAACTTATTCGTTATGACCCCAAACCACGCATACCCCCCCTCGCCGCCAGGATTGGCGACAAACATTGGTGACATTGAAGCATATGCTGAATCGCTTCGTAAGAGTGAGATTCATCGAGGTGCAATGCAAGTCATGCATGCCATCGGTGTGAATGACCTTCGCGATATATTAGTCATTCGGAGAGCTTCTCATGCGATCCCAGAAGCGACGCACAGGGAGACACCAAATAGTCAGAACTTTGATATTCGGACGAGTTCATCAACACAGCCAGAGGAAAGGACCATGAGTGATAATGAGGATGAGGGCGGCGAAGAAGGTCTGAACAAGGCAGAGGACAAAATTCACATGCGCACCCGTCGTTCCTTCGAGCTCCTTCTCACCACTGGTCATGTATTAAGATTCGAGGTGACTTCAATTTCTCCTGTAAACGCAGGTCTAGTCTACTCATTGTTCAATATATTAGACACATTCGTGCCGCGTTGCTGTAGAATGGATCGAGCGGCTTCGAGCGCTGGTGCTGTACTGGAAGCAAAGGCATCGGATGGATGCAAAAGAGGAGATGGATCTCGCTCAAAGTCGCCGACCTCGCTTAACCCCTCTCACACGCGTCGTTCGAGACCAAGAATACCCTCCGGAATCTCCTCCAGATATGGGAGCTCCGATGCCAGCTTTGGGATCTTTGTACAGCTGGTGTGTGTTGGAAGGGTGCAAATCCATTGTGAAAGGAGGGAAACTGTTTGTTCGTAAAGGGCTCTGGGGACAGTACAAGTCAGTTCAAATGATTGTTTCACAATATGTTGGATCGCTTGAACCGTTGGCAGATATGTTCAGCTCTTTTTATCGGCCGGGCATCTCATACAATTTCGCATCAAGCCCAGTTCATCACTTCACCAATCAATGCACAGGAAGACAAGCTTGTTGGATGCTTACGTCTGTTCCGGATATTTAGCTGCTATAGCGCTTCCAAAGGGTCAATTCAAAGCCAATGTCAGTCCAGATCCCCGCCGATACCAAGATGGGCTTGAAACAGGGGACCCAGAGGAAGAGATGCTATTCATGCTTTGGTATCGTTCACAAAGACCGCAATTAGAGCTCTCCAGTCCCGGGGAAACGTCCACCTCTTCGAAAGCGTTCCCAGCTCCATCAGGAAAACGGAAGTTACTCGTATTCCGGACAAGGAGCAGGCTAGAGCGCGATGCCTGGTGTTGGGCATTGAATTGCGAAATTGAAAAGATTGCAAGGGCGCAGAAGAATCGGGAAACACGGTTAAGGGATATTGGTAACCTCGTACCAGCATGAAACGCTACATTGCACACATACCCTCGCATTTGCACATAGATTGACGTTCACAGTATTCAATAGTTGGATTAATGGCAAAAATTATAGTTACGTATATTACTTTTTCGGTTTCTTCGCACTTGTATTTTTATTCAGCATTTGTAACGGGGATAGGATTGCAGGACATACCCATAACGACTCCGTGCGGTTGCACGCCCCACGACACCACCAAAGTCCATCGCTCCACGGACAACTTTGTAACTTGAGGGCGAAAACAAAAAATCAGAAGGGATTGAAAACATAGAGACAAACCGTACCCGACACCAGGAAGATCCTGCGCACGTCCACCTCTGACGAGGACAACACTGTGCTCCTGAAGATTATGTCCCTCTCCCTGAATGTAGGCTTGAAGCGTCTTTCCAGTCGATAGTTTGACACGAGCAACTTTTCGTTTGGCAGAGTTGGGTTTTTTCGGTTTCGCGAGAAAAACCTGTGTACAAACTCCCTTGCGCTGAGGAGAATTGTTCAGCAGAGGAGACTTGGATTTGAGGATTTTTTGGGGTTTTTTGCGTCTCATTGCCTGATTCATGGTCGCCCACGAAGAGGGCGTCGGATGGAAGGTGCGAAATTGACAGAGGGGGGTATTATGTGCCATAGAAGGGCTGCGCCAGACGGCTGACGCCCACAGGGGTAGGCGAGCGCAGGCACGTAAAGCAGGCAACATTGAGACCTCTCAGTGGCTGGGATGATGGAAGCTGGGTGATGAGTGCTCACGTAAGCAAGGCGTAGCCAAACAAAGAACGCGTCTCCAACTCACAGTTGCTCTCATGCCCAATGCTTCGTTTCATCGCAAAAAGCCTCACAAACGTCAAGCATCCTCTGAAATTGAAGACGATGGGCCATCATCGTTTCGGTCTACAGAACAAGTAGAGGATAACGAAGACGAACCGTGTACACGACGCGTCAATGGTGTTAAAAAAGAGAAGAAATACAACCTCACCGCAAAGGAACGCGTACTCAATGCCGAGGATGACGAAAATGGTAGTAATGGCGACGATGAGAAAATTGACGTCGAGAACTTCCGTGATCAACCCCTCAGTAGAGTCGAGGTTACCAAACTCCAAGGCCTATCACGAGATTGGAAAATGGTAGCAGATCAAGTGAAGCCGAACTGGAGCGTGGTTGGAGATGTGGCTGTTGCATTAGCCGATTACAACGAAGGAAGAGAGGTCGAAGAGGTGTGCGGCCTTCACTTTCTACCAAGGATCCACTTATCTTGCGATAAAGGGTCTTGCAGAGCTTGATAATCTCATGAGAGGTCTTATTGATATTAGCGCTGAAATGCAGGCACATGAGGAAGTACTGGAAGATTTAGCACAGAAAATCGGACAGGGGGAGGTGTTGGTATGTTTTTGGTTGATTCTGTTCTTGCATAACGTGGATCTGGCCACCCTAGGAGAACTTTATTGATCACTACATGAGTGGCGTCAAGGAACTGAAAAAGAAATATGACAAAATGACATCCCGACAGAAGTACGCGAAGAGTCAGGAGTACGCAAAATTCAAAAACAACGTATACGTAAGCAATGATTTCGGTCTTTCTTCAACTCTTCCCTACCTCGTATCTCTAGGAGGTACAATATCCTGACACTGCGATGCCTCCCATTACAGAATTTATACCGAAAGGTACAGCTTTCTCTCCGTCCTGAGCAAGACTCATCATGTTTTTCAGAGGATGGAGATGATAGCGATGAAGATGACGATCTCGAAATGGGAGGAATCAGTCAAAACTACAACTGTCCGATCACGCTTACGCTCCTAGTTGATCCCGTAACGTCGTACGTCGTATCATGATCCTTATCTTTCCGACCTGCACATATACTGAACTGACATTCTAGCGATGTATGCCATCATTCATTTTCCAAGGCTGCTATTCTCCTCAGCTTTCGGGGTACCGAGGCTATCAAATGTCCCGCATCCGGGTGCACCAAGAGATTCACACGGGCAAATCTCAAGGCCGACAAAGGCTTGGCCAAACGCGTCAAAGCCTATGAACGACGTGCCAGGAGAGCTGCGGAACATGACGATGCCGAAGAAATTATTGACTAGGTTACATGCATTGCTAGAAGGGTGCGTAGAATGATGCATACGTTTGTCACATGACTCTGGTACGTACAGAAATTATCATAATTCCATTCTTTTGTAGATCAATACGCGCGTGCATAAGGTCCCTGATCGGGTCGCCGCATCTCAGGCTGACAACAATGCGTTTAGACTTGCCTCATGTCAACAAAAACACGATGTTAAAGAACCTACCATATGACTTGTATGACAGAAACATGGCTCATCAATATATATTCATTTTCATCTGCGTCCACCTCGACATCTCAAGTTAGTCCATGGAGTAATTGGGCTATTTCAAGTCCAACAAGAAATTGTTCTGTGTTGGGTTGATTGTGTACTCTTCCAATTGCATGCTACTAGGAATCTAAATCCAGCGCTTGACCCTTGACACGTTCTTTGCCGGGTCTTTCCAAACTTGACTGAATAACATATCAATTCTAGTTTTGATTGCACCTCACGCCTCATGGATCCTATATGTAGTCTACCTTGCTGTCACCGAAATGCATAGATTCTGTGGCGTTCACGCTTCATAGAACAAAACAGGACGAACGTAGGTTCATGTCAATACGAGGTCTGAAAAGGAAGTCTGCGATCAGTGTGTCTCAGGTTCAAGCAGATGGTTTGAAGGTACATGTCGAGACCCATAGCTAGATGTCCATCTCCTTTACTAGGACAACCTAGCGCATTTTGTTTTATCCGTAGGCTTTGGAAAGCAGCTTGTACTGGGGATCATCGACCGATGTTTTGACATCCCGATCACGGGAAAAACAGGGCACGGCTCCTCCCGCGAATGACTGTTGAATGCGGCCGTTGATTACCATATTGCGTCCTTATATGAAATGGCGGTGAGTCTTGCTTGCACACGCCACACGCCAGATCATAGGAAAGCATGAGAATTGAAGACTCGTGGAGTGTTAACACTTCAAGAACAGCGGTTGAGCCAAGTCCTAGAAGCCTTCTTAGACCATAGATGGTGCCTGATGCACGCAATTGTCTCATTCGTGTTGGTTGTTGGTTGATGAAAAGCAAAAAAATCGCAAGAATATTGTCTCGAAACCCAAGCGTAAGATCAATCTTTTTCAAAACCTCACTGACTCCGACTTCGACGAAGAAGATATGGATGATACATGCAATAGGAGACATATTGAGTTCATATCGGGCGATGTCTTGTGGTCAACTTTTGCTTTGTGGGATCGAGTTGGACCAACCGACAGCTGTAAGCTGCCATTCCTGGGAATTCAGTCGAAACTGTAGGAGATATCACGATACTAGAATGGATGTCTTCTCTAGAAAGTACTTTCATGGTACGCTCCGCGTGTGCTGGTAAAATCATATTGGGCCTTCTTAAAACGTCCCTTGCTAGTCCATTTGGTGATCTTGGAGCCACGACTCATTCACGAACTTCTCATACATGCTCTATCACTAGCGAAGAATGAACCCCATTTCATCGATGGCCAGCATCCGCCGTGGGTAAGGATCCCTGGTATGTGGATCTGCATTCATCTCTCCTGTCATTAAGGCCCAAGGAACGTATGAAGCAGCGAAGCTCCCGAAAGATGGCGTCTTCTCATAGACGAAGTTGAATAAGTACGCAGGAAGCTTCAAACGTAGGTCAAGCCCGGGGCTTGAGCCGTAGCCCCACCATGGCAGAGGTCGGACAGTTGAATGGAATTACCTTCGAGTTCGTCATAGAACGTCCTAGTAACACAGAAAACGCTTAGCTCTCGGCTGCTCCACACTCGGGAATGAGCGGAGGGAAAGTCTGGGCAAGTCATAACCAAACTAGGCATTCGGCCGAAAGTTGCCTGCAGATCCTGCGGATGAATATAGTCAGATGAGAACTAGAGCGTGAGTCAAGGGACCATGCTGGGACTGTGTGGGCGTATGGGCCCCACACGCCGAATGCTTCACGTAGTTGAAGTTCACATCAGACCCATGCCTCAGTCGAAATAGAAGACAACGAGGAGCATCTCTTCCACAGCACCGATTGCGCCACCTGACACTAAGCTCGACCCACGTCTCCTATGTATAGGATAAATCTAGCGACTGGAAGTGATATCTGAGCAAATGGCATTTCAAACTCGTTATCCCCACCAGCTCAGAAATTTCGGAGTCTCCACCAACAAACATTTCACCGTAAGTCCTTGGTCACTTGATCCATCCTATTCAGTTCCACCTTACGATCCCTGCACAGTACCGACTATATCCCCAAAAACGCTGGCTGTCGACAATTCAATCATCAGAATCAGATGACTCTCCATAATCTGAGTCGTCGTGAGAGATTGCCTCCTGCACTGGTAAGGTAATAGTAGTTGGGTCAAAGTCATAGTCGTTTTCTGGCGTGACCGTGCTGGTTGAGGCGGCACGCACGTTCGGGTCTCGATTTCTCATACGCAATTCACGCTGCTCATTGATGGAAGGTCCTGACACCATAGCATGCCAGATCTTGAATATTGTTCTAGTAATACAGATTAATCTCATAGAACAATCTCATAAAATAGTACGGTGAAACAAATAGGCTCACACGGCATCGTTCCCAGCACACCAGCCTCTGATGTCAATTAGATCCAATCCAAGCGGTCCAGCAATCGCAGTGACGCTCTCCGATGCCGTTGTTGTCTGCACGAGGGCCGTATAGTATGCTTTGATATCCACCACATAAACCGGGGCAAATGACGTGCGCAGTGGCGGGGGAGAACCGTATCGCAACTGGAAGCCAGAGGCAGATGGACGTGGAGAACGAGACCGTTCTGTTCTCTCATTGTAACCGTCCCTTCTGTATCGGTTATCACGGTACTGAGGTTCCTCCCACCGCTTGTAGTCATTTCTGTGATCTTGAAGGACTGCGGAAGTTAAGAGATCTTTGAGGCCAGATCTCCAGGATGACGTGTCTACACCACAATTCTTGAGCATGTTCAACGAGACAACTTCGTTGTGCACAAGGAGAATGACAGGTTTTGATCCCCCTTGCGAATTATCATGAATACGTGTAGAAAAGAAGTCTCTTAGGCGGGCAGATACAGCTACGTCGTCTAGCTCTTCCGTCTTTCCATGCTCAAATGACTTGAATAGTCATAAACAGTCAGGTAGCGCAAAAGGCAGAAGCTGCAATCACTCACCAACTTGAGGGAGCCTGCACCTAGCATACGATTATTGTAGAAGCTGTAATGAATTGCGGACGTTTCACAGTATGAAAGGTCGAATGTGGCTTGTGCTAGGCCACAGTCCAGCGCAATAGGACGATTAATACGATCCTGACTAGGACGTGTGTCTGGCGAGCGTAGAGAAATGGCAAATGAATATATTTTGACCCCATCAACCCAAGACAAATCGTGTAAGTCGAATTTTGCGATATCGATTCTCCTCCTTTCTCTCAGGATGTGATAGAAAAGCCTGGGATGAGGAAGTCGATTAGCATGATAATAGATGTTCTCGGGAATCTAACGTACCGCCCATGTTCAAAGGCTCCACGCTCAGGATGGTATTCACTCGTAGAGAATGCTTTGTTCTCCTGGCTATTGTCCCAAGACGTGCGACCCTTGATATGCTTGATCTTCAAACGTCCGAATGTTTGTTCGAATTCCTCTTTGCTGTGAAAGTAGATAGGGGAAAGGGATTCAAAATCCGCAGCGCGTACAGAACGGCGGGGAAAAGGCTGTCGATAGGCGCGTATCATATCCCTGACCTGACGTTCAGATAGAAGCAGATGGGAAGTACCAGTACGCTTAATGCCTTTGAGGGTAGAGAATCAGCATCGTGGAAGCAGAACAATCAGCCAATTACCAAGTATCAGCTCAATAGGTCCTCCATCGTGAGACCAAAGTGGAGAATTCCTTCCCGCAATTTCCTCGACGAGTTTCTTGTCATCATTATACCCCCGGCCTGCTTGCCACCTGTAATATAGGTCAACACGATAACGATAATTCAAGGAGTAATTCAACCATTGTATGTGAGGTTGGAATCCTCCAATTTGGTAGAAGTTGCTATTCATTATTCGAACAGGATGCGGGATGCCTCGACTCTGAAGGATATTGGTCGGCAACAGCGGGCCGGCTCAGAGGATTCCTTCAGGCTGCGTTTCGAACCATCTCTGATCTCGATCTATCAATGTTTCTTGATTCTCTATGAACCATTTGTCACGAAACTATTCTTGAATTGAATGACCACAAATCTACGGCAGGGTCAAAGGCATAC
>JAGDQM010008436.1:26880-49910 GCA_017580835.1 Termitomyces bulborhizus
TAATACAAGCAAGCGTGAATGCTTATATCGTGCCTGGGGAAACGTTGCGAATGACAACAGACACGATACAGAAGACAAAGGTGGTTGATTGAAAAACGTCCTTGACTTTACTGCCTTCTTTTCTTGTATGCCTGGCGGATCGAAGATTTGTGAACGCAGAGGGTACAAGCGCAGATCTGATTCAGTCACGTCCATGGAGCAAACAATTAATGATGGACACTAAATAGCGTTTGTGCTCAGAGAAAGACGACTATTGGCCAGTTATCAATCTGTCTCCATGCTATCACCTCTCTCCTGGTCAGCCTGCTCCTGAATTGCCCTTAGGAACGCTACCACACCGGTCCCCGCCTCTTCTGGCAGCCCTAGTCCACGTACTAAATTACCTAAGAGTCCTGTCCTAAGCGCCTGGTCAAAATTTGCAAGCGCACTCCGGAATTGTGGGGAGCTGGAAGTCAAACAAGTCAGTGGATTGTGTAAAACCATAGAAAGGTAGGATGTACTTGATGATACGTTCTAGAACTTCGACGGAAGGAGGAATTGGTAGATCGGGTGGGAGATACGGGAAAAGCGCGGGAATGAGCTCGGGGTGCTCGTTGAACAACGGGCCAAGGACAGCGGGAGTGAGAATATCCGTCAAGGATAACTCTACTCAAAGCCATCGATTAGAATTCAACACAAGAAAAGAAGATTATGGAAATAATGACCGGGCGGAGCAGATGCTTCGGTGCCAGCAGCATTTCCCAAGATCGCTGCAAGTTGACTGATCTGGTCTTGAGTTGCGCGGAACTGGGGTTGGCTGGAAGAGGTCGATCTGCGGAAAATGGCGCGTTAGTCAATAATTCAGTAGCAGAGCATTTCAACGTACGTGGACGCAGCAGTAGATGTCGAAGCTTGGGGTTGCTGTTGAGATACACCCCATTGGGGGGTATAGTCTGGATCATCGAGGTAACCATTCAGATTGGTAACGAATTCCTCGTCACGAGTGGAAGATGCGTCCTGTAGGTGATTGAGAAGGTAGTGACGAAGTTAATGATAGACAATTGTCACCTGCATCCAGAACTGCAAATCTTAAATATCAGCATTGATCAACTGAACTCAAAGGTAGACGTACGAAGTGTCGCTGATCCGAAGAAGAGAACTTGAGGACATACACCCTTCCATCGCCGATCTGAGGAACCTTGACAAACGAGGCATCCGTTGGAAAGAGGATGAGGTCCTATTCCATCCACGTAAGTTGAGCAATTACCCAAGACGATACTCAAAAGCACCTTACTTCTTCGACGTTTCCAGTTGTTCTGTTTTTCCACATAAAATGCAACAGCCCATCGTCACCATTACTTAGAAGGATAGCACCCTTCTCAGGGCTGGAATCAACAAAGTTCGTACCAGGACGGCGGTACGCACGGCCGGCTTTGAATGCGAGGAGAGTTTCGGACATGGTTGGTGAGAGCTGCCAAGCGCGACGCGTCAGTGCTCTTGGACGAATTCTGATCGGATTTCGGATTTACAACCCATGTCATTTCCCTCATACGATGATGCTTCTGCTTGGGGAGCTGCGTTGCCTGAGCCTGCTGATTTTGTGCGTGATGCTTTGAAGAGAGAGAAGCTTCTCAAGTGAGTTCTACTCTTGCTCTTGTACGTTTGGCATGCTGACTGGTGATTAGGGACATTGTTGCGTCCCAGGAAGACCTGCGCAGTTCGTTTCCAAGTCCAGCCGATTTTTCGTTGACGGAACTTATGGTTCCCTTAGCTCTGGTGGCTCGTGTACAGACCGTGCAAAAAGAAGTTGACAAGCTAACGTCAGGGAACGCCACACTACAGATGTATATCGACAACCTCACAATGCAAATGGCGAAGAGACGATGACAAAACTAATAGCATAACAGTTTGAAATGAAAGTCCTTTGTGGGCATCGCTTTTTCGCTGGGCAATTGGCCTGTATCAAGGTCTCAAGAGAGTAGATAAGATAAGTTAGAGAGAGTACGGAACGAGATAGGTGGTGTGGTGGTACAGCAGGGGTAACTACCGATGAAGAATGGTTCCGGAGAATTAAGGCAGAAATGCAACAAGATAATGATACAAAAATTTCACAGGTAGATCAATGGCTTCGTGCGGTAAGCCACTGCAACACTATATCTCTGCAAAGATGTCAATTGCCCAGGTAAGTATATTATATAAATAACATACAAGTTGTGTTGGCTTTTCATTGAGCACTGTAAAATGCGGTCAAAAGTCTAGAATAGCTGCCGAAAGAGATTTGTACCCACCGAGTAGCACTAGAAATCAACCGTTTAGTCCAAAATCCCGAGGAAGTCAGATAAGGATAAGAAGGACGTACCGATACTGGACGGTCTTGGATTCGGTCAAGTTGTCTGAATTTCACTCGTGAGAAGCTGTGTCGGTTAAGTATCAAAAGCTTACAGGGCACTGATGAGTTGTTTCACGGTGGCGTGTCCTTCTAGATCGTTTTTGTTACCAAGCTATAGATTGTGAGCCAAAAGCAAGTGGGATGGGCACGAATGAGCAACACACCACTAGTAATGGTACGCCCTTGAGACTATGTTGCGAAAGTAGCTGATGTAGTTCAAATCGCGCCGAGTTGAATCTGTCCATCTACAAATTACATTAGGGGCTCCCCGTTAGAGGCAGGCGAAGGCATACATCCATCGAGTCTACAACGAATCTAAAATCTAGTAAGATATGCAGAAAACTAAGTTGGGGACGAGAAAAAAACATACACTATAGCATCAACACCGTTGCAGTATCGTTCCCACATGTTACGAAATCTGGGCTGGCCTGTGGCAACCAGTGGGCAAGACAGAAGGAAACAGGAGAAAGATACGCACCAGCGACGTCCCAGACCTTGAGCGTCACATTACCCTTCCTGATTTTGCGGAAATTGAACGCGACGGTCGGAACGACGTCTTCACTCCACTGGTACACATCCATGAGAACAATTCTGCGAAGGGACGCTACGCATAGATATACCTGTCCAGATGTGATAACGTTCACGAAGGAGGTCTTTCCAGAAGCCTGCAAGTGATATAGTCAGACGGACCTCGAAAACCACTGAACCTCCGTACCTGGAGCCCGACGACAGCTATCTCAGCCGCTTTGGAGAAAAAGAACCTATATTGCGTGAGATCGCGACCAGAGGAAGACAGCGGTGAGTACTCACCCACTCAACCAGAGAAAGAACGAGGTGAAGAAGCCAGCCATGGCCGTTTGGGACGAAAAAACTTGAAGAATCAAGGATGACGATTGTGCCGTTGCCGTTGCCGCCGTCAAGCGCGTTCGTCACGGCAAGGTCACTGTCACTCTTCGTCCAAAAATGGCAATTAGATATATATAACCTGGAGCTTCTGTGATTTTTGTGTCCAACACAACCGTGTGCATGCTTGAGAACTCGTCGATCTGATAAGTCCCATTCATTGAATTTCCTTAGCTAGTTAACTTGATCTAGTCTTATTGTGAGTGTTTACTTGAAAGCCGGATGATGAGTAGATACTTGGGCTCTTAACAAACTTCTAAAGACCACAAATCGCAAGCCAACACCATTTATTGTTTCTGAAGTGTCCGAAGTGCAGACAAGAAAAGATGACGCTTGAAGGCCTGGGGACGCGTCGAGCGCCACGTGACCGAGGGAGGGTGATTCTGTCACGTTCGTCACGATCAATAATTTTGCTTTTCTGCTCCTCTACTTGATGAGCACCCTGGGTCGTCTGCCTCCGTCCAGAGTCTCTCGATGTCTCTCCTCAAGATCCTTTCATAGCGCACATACCCTAAGAGATGCTTCTTCTCGACCAGAAACAATCCGTCTATTAAGCGCTAGTGCCGAACAATTTGCACGTCGACTCCGCAACCAGGGTCATTTAAAAGAGACTCTCCTGCGCTCCATTAAAGATTCACTCAAGAATCAACCCAATGGGAGTGGTAAACCTTCGGAATCTGCGGCATTGATTGCTGTGAGCATAATTCTTCCTGACTTTTCCTGGCTCACAGGAATCAAAGGAGATGCTGCAGAAAGACCATCCATCATCGCCTTCGACAAAAGAGTATAATGTATTTGCGTCCAATACTAGTCCATCAAGGAAGAGGAAGAAAAAGAAGTCTCCTGTTCCAGAAAATGAAAACGTGTATAGCTTCCTCCGGAAACACCTAAAAAAGCCAGAATCGGGATGGGGTCCTGACAGTATGTTTTATATCTGCACCTCTTGTTTCTGAAGTCCAATGGACTTTCACAGGACTCCAACCGAATGACCAATTGGGCACCACCCACCCAACACCTGAACCCAAACAGGCAACCAGGCGAGAAAGAGGAGGAGGAGAAGATATCGCTCATAAAAACCGACTCGACCGTTCCTTTGCCCCCCATCTCCAACCCAAACCGAAACTTTCATATTCCCGGCGTATAGAAGGTCTCCTCGAGCCTACCGACCGCCCTACACTGAAAGACGTGAAGCCACCCTCGGAGCAGTACCCAATCGCGACGCTCTCGCACGGTTTGGATCGTGTGCTTTTCAAGTACGTGTTTCTTGATACACATGAGATACGGACCGGTGGCTGAATGACAAAAATGTACGATAGTCCTGGCGTACATTGGCTCCAGGACCAGAGATCGAAGGTGTACAATTTCCCACCGTATCTCGAAGGCATACCTAAAGTCACGGATTTTGCCTTTGAGCGCCTTGGTGGTTTCATCAAGAGCTCGCGCGACAATGTATGTCATTTTTTTTCTTGTTTGGTGTTATGTCAACAGTCACTCAGGATCTCTGGGACCTTGCGCGGAGGGAAAAGCGAACCTTTGCGGGTTCAACGTCTTCGCTCTCGGGAATGCTTTCTCACATCTATTTCCTTATTTCTGGGGATAAGGATGTCAATACGGACAATCTTAGTCGGAATTTTGGGAAAGAGGTAGGGTGTTTGCTTTGTGCATATGATACGGGTTCTGATATACTTGTGAATAACCTGCAGCCTCGCAATTTCACGATGGGCCAGCGTATGCCCGCATCGGTGCTGATGAACCATAAAGATGGGGTATATGCGATCGATTCAGATAGTGACAAGGAACAGTACTCGGATAAGAATATTCTCACTTGGATGGTAACGTTCATTGACTTCATCTTGGTGCGATTTTGCTAAATTTATTGTTCAATCCAGGGAACGCTTCTTGAGAGATTCCTTACCTCGACGCCGGAAGAGTTTGCACCGTACATGCGATTCAATCCTCCTCCCCCACAGGGGGAGAAAACGCTTAGAGACGCGTATCGTTATTCCAAGGTGTGTGTGATATCTGAACCTAGGCGTGACAAAGAACTGACACACTAGTGGTGCAGTCCGAGAATTTCGTGATGCGCTCACAGCTCGATTGTGTAGACCCAAGGCTTCCCGGCACTGGCGTGTTTGATATCAAGACGCGTGCTTGTCTTCCCATACGAATGGATTTGCTCAACTTTGAGGAGAACTCGGGATATTTGATACGTTCCCAGGTTGGCAAGATTGAAAGCTTTGAGAGGGAGTACTATGATCTTATCCGGTCGGCGTTCCTCAAATACAGGTGAGTATGACGTTGTTGAACATGCTGCATGACGCTGACGGCCTGTTAGCTTCCAGGTGCGCATCGGTAACATGGACGGTGTGATTGTCGCATATCACAATACATCTCGCATATTCGGATTCCAGTATGTCTCTCTGCAGGAGATGGACGAAGCCATTTTCGGTAGCGGCAAGGGTGTGGGCGACAGAGTGTTCCACAAGTGCGTAAGTCTCCTTGAGAAGGTGTCGGAGGAGGCTGTGGCGTGCTTCCCTGGAGAGTCGGTGAAGTGCACGTTTGAGAAGCTGGAAGGAGAGAGTGTGATGAATGTATGGGTGCAGCAGGAGAAGCCGGAGGTGGCGGAAGGAGAGTTGGTGCCAATCAAGCAGTTGGAGGTGAAGGTCGCAAACTTTCTGGGAGAGCGCCCTGTGAGAGGGTCGACGGCGGTGGCGTCTGTTGATGAGCCCTGTGAGTTTTATTCTCTTGTATGAGATAGGGATGCTGATTTGTTGAATAGGGACAACGCAGTGGTCGATATCGAAGCTGTTGTCGTCGGGAGCTGATGTTCACGCGGCACTGGAGGGTGCCAAGGCGCGACAGTTCCGGCACATTGATATACCGACAGGGCTGGACGCGGAGACGGTGGGAGCGATGTGGGCTGCGCTCAACTTTGGTGGAGTGGACAAGACGCAAGATACCAGGCCGGCGTTGCCCGCTCATCACTTTAAGGCACCGGGGCCAAGGACGCAGGAACTCAGGAACCTTGCGAGGGCGGGCGCGCTGGATACAGCGGTGAAGGTGAGCGAAGAGTTGGGTCAACCAAAGGTGTGGCTTGGCGGGATTATTGAGTGGGAGGAGCTGCAGAAGGTGTACCGTTTGCTGAGGAAGAAGGTGGTGATGGTGAGTGAGGAACCGGAGCAAGTAGTGCCTGTGAGTGAGGAGGAGCGGGCAGGCACGGGGGATGAGAAGCAGAACCTCGAAGAGAAGCAGCACCTCGATGAAAAGCAGCACCTCGATGAAAAGCAGCACCTCGATGAAAAGCAGCACCTCGATGAAAAGCAGCACCTCGATGAAAAGCAGCACCTCGATGAAAAGCAGCACCTCGATGAAAAGCAGCACCTCGATGAAAAGCAGCACCTCGATGAAAAGCAGCACCTCGATGAGCAGCAGCACTTGAATGAGCCTCGATAAACATTGACGGGCTCTACATAGTTTATTCTTCTCGCTATGTAATATAATTTACGGGTAGTATAATATCCGAGACACGTGTTATAAGGAGACGTCGGAAACGGAGAGTGGAATTTCAGTTGACGATGAACGAGGTAAGTAGAGGTTAGGCTGGGCAGGGCAGAGTGCTGATTTGCGATTTATTCTTGGCAGTTGGTGAGAGCACGGCAGGTGAGAAACTCCCATCATGAGCGAAAAACGGCGAACGTGGGTGGCAAAGTTCTCTAGCAAGTCGCCAGTTTCAACGTCGCCAGCGAGCCCAATTCAAACGTCGCCTCGTGCCACATCCCTTGATCTCCCTCGCTCATCTTCATTGACATTTTGTTCTCCACAGGATGACTCTGCCACCAGCAAGCCCTCCTTTTCCAGGTCTTTGTCAAACATGATGAATGTATTATCCCGCACAGATGAGAAGGAATCTCGCGGTCGCTCCCTCGTCCACCTTTCTCGCGTCAAATCCGCCTCTTCAGTCCCACCATCACAATCACTCTCCCAGTCCAGCCGTTCCCCATCTCGTGCCCGCTCAATTTCTCCCTTCACCTTTCGTCGTCGTCGCCCTGAGCCCTCTCCTCCACCCTCTGCAGTACATCTCTCTTATTCAGACACAGAATGTGATCAAGACACACCCTCCATTCCCCCGCGTTCGACCGCCTACGACTCAGGCGACGACACCGCCCCTGACGACACAGAAGACGACGAATCCTCCGATGATGGCTTTTTCGACGACCTCACAGAGCGCAATACCGAACAGAACGCACTTATTGTCAACCCCGTGCCTCTCGCTCATGCCGCTGCCGAAGAAGCAGACCCAGACCCCCTCGGCGAAGGCGTCAACGTTGTCGTACCCCCAGAGCCCTACTTTCCATCCACGTTAGACCCCAGCAGTCGCATGAAGCGCAACCCGAGGCGCCGAAAGTCCACGAGACACCATGAGCCGCTGCATTACGAGACTTCTCGCCCCGTGTTTGAGCGTGATAGGTGCACGATCACAATCACTCAGGGTGATCCTGCTGCTAAGCTCGGTAATCGCAAGAAGAGGAGGTATATCGTCGCAAGCGATCTTAGCGAGGAAAGTCGCTATGCCGTCGAGTGGGCCATCGGAACCGTACTTCGTGATGGCGATAGTTTGCTCATTGTTACAGTTAATGAGAATGACGCGAAAGTGGACCCACCGATCCCGAATGCGAGTGATCGCACGACAAAGTTGAGGAGCCAGCAAGAGGTACGTGTTCTGTGCTGGCCTTTCTTTCATCTCATCTTATGGATGATGGTAAAGCGCCAAGGTCTGGCGTATATCCTCGTTCGGCAGGCTACCAGCCTCCTTCAGCGCACCAAGCTCAACGTCAAGGTTGCCTGCCAGGCATGGCACGCCAAGAACGCACGACACATGCTCTTAGGTACGCGTTCCCCATCCGCCCTTGCAACATTCTAATCTAATCTCACAATAGACATTGTGGACCACAACGAACCTGAAATGGTCATCGTCGGATCTCGTGGACTCGGCCAACTTAAAGGGTTCGTCTTAACTGCATTAATCGCTATGTAATACTCATAAATATACAGTATCCTCCTCGGCTCAACATCGCACTATCTGATCCAGAAATGCTGCGTGCCCGTCATGGTTGCGCGCCGGCGGCTCAAGCGTCCGCCACGGAAATCCGCACACCTGTCGACGCACCGCACACATGTATCACTCGCAGAGGCAGGCATCGATAGGGTTGTGCATAAGGTTGATGAGGATGTACAGGTTATGAGGCAGGAGATTCAGAGGGAGGACGAGGAGAGGAAGGGGAAGGGGAAAGGGTTGAGTGGCCATGGCCATGACCATGGCGTGGAGGAGGAGGGCGAGGAAGAGGAAGATGGGGAGGAAGGGGATGTAGAGGAGGAAGGAAATGCGCGGGAAGGGATCAAGGCTGTAGGCTAAAGATCTGGGTTTTTTTTTGTTTGCCTTCCAGAGGCCATGTATGTTTCTCGGTTTTCACGATACATAGTTCGCACTAGAATACGATTATGAGTGATTGTGCTACTAATGTTCTGATCCATGTCTTTCGCTTTGCAATCGCTTGGTGGCTCCACGCCAAGATAAGATTGCAGGCATCCTGGGTTCAAGGGTTTGTGCTAGCTGTTCCGATGAGTACATCCAATTCGATTCGGCGAGTTCGGCTTACAGCGGGAACCAAGTGACCACACTCTCCTATGGCTCGGGCTGAAATACGCATATATGACCTAGTCTTCTGTCCTAAATGGACTCGTTTCATTACGAGATGATAAGCATTATGAAAATCAGGAAGATCTTGAGAGCTTAAGCTTGATAGTTATAATTGATCACATATATCGGCAATTGGGATGTCTGGGCAGCTACTATTGTTGAAGCTCATAATATCTGGCTATCTTCATCGAGCGATGCGGAGGAACACTCGCAGATGTCCAGCAGCGGCCAACAAGTTCTTTGATAATCAAATTCGTGTAGGATCTAGATGTCAATGTAGTACATCGTATTACTTGCCAAAAAGACTTGCTACATACCCGAGGGAGCGAGATAGAATTTGACTCGAAACCTTGATGGACCAACAACAAACGACGGCTAGGATGATACAGTTTCAAGTTGAGTAGTAGGGACAGGCTTGAATATTGTGAGTAGTTTCGTTGCCTTCGGGAGTTTCTCGGAGATGCGTGAAGGGTCAGGCTGTCTTGACAGTCGTGTCCATGAGAATTGCGAACATTTGCGTGATCATCGTATGCCGTTGATATCGAAACGAAAAGGTGGTGAGGTTAGGCTCAAATGTATCGCTATTCTGGACAACCATGTAGGTTGCTCGGCTGGGATAAATCTAAGATGACCGGGCAGTGTGCGACCTCCTTCCTGAACTTGGCTTATATAGTCCTTCTACATGGTGACAATGAGGGGATATACATCACTTGGAAGGGCATGGATGTTTCCGGAGCATATTTGGTACGCGACCACATGTGTATGTCGTACGGACCTCCGCCGTTCATGCACAGGCCCTGGATGATTCTACCTCCCTATTTGCAATCCTCACGGCGATCTCCGGAGTCCCTAAATGGCAACCAAGTTTCTGATCCGTCCGTTTTCTTTGCGAGCCCATCTGAATCTTTAGCACGCGCACAATGTCAAAGCATATCCGAGTCTTTGTGATGCAATAGTCTGGAATTCCAAATATGTAGTCCATTGTACTGGTATTCGCATTAAAATGAAAATGTGGTTAGAATGGGTATTCCGGCAGTGGCGGTGGCAAAAAAACTTGCGATGAGGCGTTGTTCGTGGAGGTAAAGTGGAAATAGTAAAAGTGTCAATCTCGATCATCGGAAGCGCTGAGAGCCGTGTGATATTTAACTTGTAGAAAGATGGAAAGGGCATCGGAGCAGAATTTCTAGTCAAGAGCTCCAGAAAAAGCGTTTCTGGTTTTGGGGTGTTATGTTTGTAAGGTATAGTATCATGCATCTGTCGACCTTACTCCCGAAAGACCGGCCAAGACATTCAGAATTCTGATCAACAATACTATTAATGAGTGATGCAGGCACTTACGGCCGTGATACAGATACCTAGTTGACGGTTTCGACATGTCTCAAGTCCGGCGTCCCGGCAGTAAAAGACGCAAGACTGAATGCGTGACCTAGATATGAGATATGACATGGCCGGGTCTAAATATCGCTTTTCCACTCCGGATCTTCTGGGAAAGAATTTGAGCAATGTTATATATATAATCTATTTGTCCCTCAACTTTGAGTTTGGGTTTGTGGAGCCAGGAAAAAAGGATAAAATCGCAGTTGTGGGGAGGATGAAATTGTGGTTTTCTGTTTGTACTGTCAAATGAATTGTAGTCGAAATTTATCCAAAGCACTTGCGCAGGTATAAGGGCATGATAACTAGCGATACGTCATAGATTTTGGCATATAGCATGCACAGACCTGAGAAGGAGAGGCAAGCTCTCAACGACGGAAGGATGCATTTGTAAGATAATCAAACTCACTCTTTTGTGGTTCAAACGATCATGGACTGCAGCATTACGAGTGGCGGCAACCTTCAGGCTCCCGGACGCTTATAACCAGACGGATATTCTCAAGTTTCGATTGATCTTAAATCTCGGAACTCTGTCTGGATGTCTTCCTCACCTCGAATCAATCTTTAATTTATTATATATGAGGACTTCAAAAATTGATTTCTCTCAATTGGGTAAATCATCGGAGGTCATTTCGACATCATTCAGATTCATCTTCCTTCTCGGCATCTGGACTAGGTCCGTGATCGTAGGGGGAAAATGACAAGTGAATTTGCGCACAATGGCTCTATTACACACATAGAATTTCTGTGGGTTAGTTGGAGCCATTTGTCTTGATTGTTATTTAAATTTGCCGGCGCAGTCCGAGCATGAGCTACCGGGTCTTCGGTCTTGTCCAAGACCAATCTTCGCTTCATGAACGCTCTTTTCTTTGTCTTTATTTGAATTTGGGGAAAAGAAGCAGAATAAGCTCCGCTTCTTTTCCAGAGTCCATTTGCCACCACCTGCCAGCGACTCTGGAACTTCGTGCCCTTTCAACGCTTACATGATTTTCAAACCCCTTTGACGACGATCTATGTATCTAGCAAATATCTTCCCATCTATCTCTATAAAGACTTGGAGCCCTCCCCAATAAGACATTCTGACAATGGCACGAAATTATCTTTCCATCCACTTAATCAATGTGATGTCCCTTACGCTGTCGGAGCTTGCTTTCTAAATTTATCCCCGCGTCATCATCGGTGCTTACTGAGCCAAGAAGTTCCTCAACCCCGGGCTGCTGAAACATTTGGTTGAATGTTAAAACGTCGACATGCTACGCGAATGACCCGAAAAGCACGATCAATGAATAATAGCAGACGTGAACTTAATCACTCTGTACTTGTGCTATTCCATCCGGCGAAGATTAGATCCGAAATCTCATGAGGATGCTATGTTCTAGGTGAACACTCGTGACTTCTGAACAGAGCAATCTCGCCATCGAACAATAGTTGGCGTGTTTTCCCCAAATTAGGGAGGTAGCTGTGAAGGGTGGTAGGGTTTGAATCGTGAAGAAGAGCAGAATTCACGATAACTTGTTTTCAAGGTTTTAGACCTACCTTGTGTATGTAAGGGCTTGAGGGCACTATAATCTATTTTTGATTGCCGGGCGTACTAACTAAAGATGACGATGTTCAGCCTTTCACAGATTTTTATATCTTTCACGACACAAAGGCCGTTGATGGGACTGACTCTGATTTACAGATTTTGCCATACGAGTTTCTCGATCTGCTCGAGCCTAAGCCAGTGATTTGCCCTTCGTTGAAACGATCCTTGGTTGTGCATGAAGGAGGTTTTGAATGATCCCTGACGAGCCCAAATCCGGCCCGGAAGTAATCGCTTGTGATCTGCGAGACCGGAGTAAAGAAAGTTCTGCGCGCTTTTGCGGACAGGAGCAAGACAGATGATATACATGCATATGATGGGACCACAATATCTGAAATTGAGCAATCGAAAGGTATAAAAGGACAATCGTTCTAACAATGTTTTGAATCACCAGCATGGCAACAACGAAAGCTTCTTTGGAAAACCATTGTCATCTTCGACTTGCAGTCCTTAACCATGAGAATGGAGAAGACATCACCGTTGGAGACTATCTCCTCACTCGTCTTCAACAGCTTGGCGTTACTGCGAGTTTCATGATCTTGTTCAATGTGTATAACTATCTAATCCTTGTGTAGCACATCTTTGGCGTCCCAGGAGATTTTAATCTCGGTTTCTTGGTAAGTACTTCGTCTCTATGTTTGATTTATCGTCTTGAGTATTTTCAAGGACCTTGTTGAGGATCATTCCACCATCGAATGGATTGGAACTTGGTATATCGAGTTTTCCTGTGATCATACGCGGAAAGCTCATGTGCAATAGCAATGAGCTCAATGCTTCCTATGCAGCCGACGGATATGCTCGAGTGAATAATACTATTGGTGTGGTTTTGACTACGTACGTCTTCTGACATATTATGTGAGTCGGACTAAAACATATAAGCAGTTTCGGTGTCGGGGAATTGTCCGCAATCAATGGCGTTGCAGGAGGCAAGTCTGACATCTCCTCACGGACAGGCTAATTCTCACTTGACTTTATTCTTGTTTTATCTCAGCCTTCTCTGAAATGGTCCCTGTACTGAATCTAGTTGGAGTTCCTAGCACAGTTCAGTTAAGCTCTAGGCCATTGTTACATCATACGCTAGGAGACGGACGGTATGTTGTAACTCGTTTATCAACCGACTTTTGATTGAAATTACGGCTAGATTCGATGCGTACAACATCGCAGCCCAGCAATTCACATATTCTCAAGCCTTCCTAAGGGACACGGAACACGCACCAAGTGAAATTGATCGCGTTCTCATCGACTGTATAACCAGAGTACGCGTGTCCTTCTGACTTGGTCGTCTCGGAAGCTAACAGAATTACAAATGCCCAGGCACGCCCCGTCTATCTGGCTCTGCCTACAGACATTGTCTCTGCCAAAATATCCTCCCAACGCCTCCAAAAGCCGCTGAAACGCAATCTACCCGCCGAGGACCTACGGCTTCAGTCGTTCGTTCTTGATCTTGTTGTCAAGCTTTTCGAAGAGGCCGAAGGAGATGCAGTGGTCTTGGTGGATGCATGTACGATCCGACACGACGTTAAAGATGAAGTACATGGATTCGTTGAGAAGACCGGGTTCCCTGTTTTTTCGACACCGATGGGAAAAACCGCTATCGACGAGAATCTAGAACGTTATGGTGGAGTGGGTGATTTTTTATTCCTTGTATCGTTGACTCAGCTCTGTAACTCTAGGTTTACTTTGGATCTATCAGTCGTCCTGAGATCAAGAAGAAAGTTGAATCTGCCAAACTCGTCCTTTCTGTTGGCCCATTAAAGACTGATCTCAATACCGCCAACTTTTCTCATAACATTCCTGTTGAACGTACTATTGAGGTTCATCTTGCATTTCTAGACATGATCGATAATCGGCTAACATGTGTTCATTTCCAGCTCCATTTCGAGCACATAAGAATTCAATATGCTGTTTTTCCAGGTGTTGGTATGAAGGACTTCATCCCGAAGTTAACGGAACGACTAAAGTCCTTCCATGCTGTCGCGTTGATGTCGGTTGTTCCCAAATTCCTCAACTTTGTCCCTCATGGAAAATCGGAGATCATCACTCATGATTTCTTTTGGCCACGTCTTGGTGAATTCTTTAGGCCAAAAGATGTTATTGTGACCGAAACAAGTATGTGCCATCTAACTTCATTGGTGTCTGTATGGTTTATTCGCGTGGTTAGGTTCTCCCAATTTTGCAATTCCGGACGTCGCATTGCCCGAGGGGTCAATTCTAGTTAGCCAACTCCTATGGGGTAGCATCGGATGGTCAGTGGGTGTGTAGATTTCTTTCTTCTCTTTTTCCTCGCCTACATTTACATTTTAACGGACTTGATACAGGAAGTTTGCTAGGCGCAGCCTTAGCAGCAAGAAAGAAAGGCCTTGGACGATGTATCCTATTCATCGGAGATGGTAGCATGTAAGATGATCGTTATTCCAAGCAATCTACTCCCCTTACAGTCATACTGGCCAGCCAACTCTCAGTACAAGAACTTTCTACAATGATCCGGGTTGGGCTGACACCCATTATCTTCTTACTCAATAATAGTGGTTACACTGTTGAACGTTACATTCGAGGAATGAATCGGTATGTATCAATTATTTTCGATTGCAGCGTTAGTATTGAACTCGAGGGCCAGAAAATACAACGACATCTTTAGCTGGAAATGGACGGGATTACTGACAGTTCTCGGTGATTCTGAGGGAAAGGAACTGTCTAAATCATATACTGTGCAGACCAAAGACGAGCTGGTCCGCCTACTCGACGACCCTGCATTTGCGCGTGCCGACAAGATTCAACTCGTCGAGGTCATCATGGACAAGTTAGACGCGCCGAAGTCATTACGGCTTATGACGGGAGCCATTGCAGAAATGAACGCTTATTAGCGATGATGCGGAACGTCACTGAGTCGTCCAAATCTTCGCGAAAGACAGGAGATTCATCCGGTGTACATGTATTGAATATCCACTTAGGTACAAAATGCCCTGCAAACGAAATTTCTCGAGATTCAGCCTCGAATAACGGGCCTCCGCAGCAACAGACAACGCATGCCTACAAAGAGAAATTATCTTGTAACTCCATTCCTTCTCATCTACACAGGAGCACCACCTTCAAGGGGATTCATGCGCATGTATAGAGAGCGGAGTACAGCTAGATACACAATAAACCAACTTGGTTAGGCACCTTTCTACCTGAAATTTGGGAATTGGTTTCAGCTTAGCTCAATGGAAGCATGTTGTGATCCCATGAACACGGACACCATCAGCGTCGACAGCCCTTGCCTCATATGATGGGGGCTGCTGCGTCTAAGCCAGGGCCAAAAGTAGGTAAAGAACAAAGGGCAAAACCTACTGATATCAATACTAGCAATGAGGCCAGATACCCTCGGTTGATTGCACAAAGACTGAGGGTGAGTTCGCTACACTACTTAGATACTTCGTACACTTTGTTTCCAATGAACTGAGAATACTTACACTGTGCGAAATCGATATGCACAGAAATTGAAAAAGTCTGATACTGGAAAGGAAGGCTTCCAGTTTTTGACCATTACAACTTGAGTTTTGCAACCGCAACGCAACGTTTATAGATCAATAGAATATGTCCGGAATGTCTAACCCGGCAGCCTTGGCAACTCTGATTGTGTTCTCAGCCTGAAGAAAAGGTTTAAGCCACCTGGGTGATACGTTGGGAAGGAGGACAATTACCTGTTTCAGCATTGGAGCATCTACCATTTCTCCTTCGAGGCCAACGGCACCTTTGGACGCAGCGTGAGCTGCTTGCATTCCATGGAGGATTTTCACAGCCCGAAGGATCTCTGAAGGTAAACGTTGAAGAGTCTGGAAGAAAAGAAGGAGGGACATACCCTGAGATGTCGGCACAAAGGTGGATTGTATTATATCCACCTGCACGGGATGAATCGCTTGCTAATGAACGCTGTCAAGGTCTTCATCGAGGGTGAACTATAAGACTTCAGACTTTGCCAGTGAAACCAAGCTGCCTTCCGTCCGTACATTCGTCCCTGAGAGAATCGGGATCTTTGTAGTTAACACAAACCTTGCAAACGGTTTCCGTGAAATTGAAATCGAAAATGAATCGGAGGTCTTACCATGTCTATCGCCTCTAGACCACAAGCTTTCGCACAGATGACAATCTGAGAGCGGGTGAACAAGAGTTCTCGTCGGGATGGAGTACGGATGATGGACGTATCGGCGCAGTCTTCAAAGAGGGTCACACGGGTGAGAAAGGCGAACGAAGAGATTGACTTTACAATCCTCAGCAGCAAACTGAATCTTTGAGTGCATGATCGAACGTAAAACGGTAGCTATCTCACCAGAAGTGCAGTTATCCGTCCGCCTGGCACAACTCCGTGATCTGACTTCCACGTAGCAATTTCACCTAAGTTATACATTGCCCTAGCACTCTCAATGCTCGGCACTATATTCAAAGGGTCTTTTAGGGATGTTTGTCTCGAAGCTTCTGTAATAGCAGACGAGGCGTAGTGGAGGTCCTTTGCCGAGTGGACCTTTGGCAATACCAGAGTGTTCACGACACCCGAACCAATCTGGAAAACATAAACGTGAGCTTGATTACGATTATAGAAAACGACTCACAACATCGACTATATCTTCATAAAAAAATGGTGTACTAATGTCGTTGACACGTACGGCAATGCGTCGGTGATCAGGGAGACGTGTTCCCTGCGAACGTAGGATGAGCTTTGAAAACATCCCAATCATACAGATCCTACTCTTAGAAAATGAGCAAGCCTGATCCTTGCATCCTTCTTGTCAGTAGATGAAGGTGAAATACTGTCTTCCAGGTCGTAGATAATCATGTCAGAGTTTGTCGAAAGGGACTTGAGAAGCATATGCTCAGACGAGGAGGGGACATAAAGATATGAGCGCCGCAGGCTTGTCGCTAGTTTTGAGATCGAACTGAACTGACGGGCATGGTGAACGTAAGAATTTAAGGTCTTTCGCAGGCAGCGTCTGGTGTAAAAACTCGACATCGAGCTAACCCAACTCAACTTGGTGATGGTAAACAATCGTCAAGTAAACATTGTTCCATTTTGTTTCTTCCCCTCGACACTTACTTGATGCAGTTCCCGGCTCTCAATGACGTCCCGGCGCCCATCCCATCCCAGAAAGTATGTCCCCCGTGCCCCGCCTACCTTCCGAACATGCGCGCTCGCACGTGCTCTTAAGCCTCACGCACGTTGCGAGTCTTGCTGCTCGTCCAGATCCCAAGCCGACGATGCACTACGCTTTTGCGACGGACCTGCATTCACGACGTGTTTCGACCCTTCAGCCCCGTAACATGCTATGTTGTATATCCCTTTAGTTGTAAAGCGTTACTTATTTACTTTGTATTCTGATCGAAGACGTCGTGAAAATGAATTCATATTCTTGTAATTTAAGCTAATGATTGTCAAATTCTATTGTTCACCATTCAAAAACACACGACCCAGACCACATGTGTACGAGATGCGGAGATCGGGCTCAATTGACGCGACTGTCCGGCATTTGCCGGCGCCGACATCATGAAGGAAACAGTTTACTTCCCGCTTCCTTCTGAATATGATCACAGTTCGGAGGCTTTTTGAAACGCTCTGAATATCAGGTAGATCTTCCTGTTAATTCCGCTGGTAAAAAATGCGGACTTGGCAAGCGTGGGGAAATAGTGAAGCATTCGTTTTAAAAAAACAACTTCGAGCGCCGAGCTCCCAGCTCAAGCCTCATCTCCAATGGGAACTCTACTTCTGATTTGGCAAGCACTAACATTGGCTGCTCTCGTCCTGGGCGCATGGCAAGCAAAGAGAAGAATATCAAAGCAACAAACTTCCCTGCCTCCGGGGCCCCCAGCTGATCCTATAATTGGGCACATACGATCGATTCCCTCAGAAGGGCAAGATATATACTTTTACGAACTAGGAAAGACTTACGGTGAGCTTTTAAAACGATTCTGTAAACTACCCATTCATAACAGTCTACTAGGCGACGTGGTGCAACTCAGGATAATGGGCAAATCAATAATTATTCTGAATAGCGTTGAAGCTGCCGTGGATCTACTCGACAAGCGTAGTTCAATTTACAGTGATCGGCCAAAGCTTCCGGTGTTCGAGCTGTGAGTAGCTGTTAATTTAAGGATCTGCCGAACAATTTTGACTTCTTACAAGCCTTGGCATCGCCGATACACTGGCGTTCAGAGAGTATGGAAAATACTTCCACTTACAGCGAAGAATGGTGCAGCAGTATTTCACCACTCGCAAACGCCAGGAGCATCGGCCTATTCAGACTCGAGAAGCTCGTGTTCTTGCCCAGAATTTTTTGTACTCACCGGAAGATTGGTTGAACTCTGTAGTACGGTAATAACCCACTTTGATGCTCTTATTGTATGCACGGCTCAGCACATTACTTCAGATTTACGGCGACCATCATCATTCAGATTTGTTATGGACATCAAGTAGTCTCTAACGATGATCCATACTTGAAGATCGCCGAAGAATGTTGCCGGATAGCGAAGGAAGTAGGGCCACCTAGTACTACCCCAGTTGATCTGTTTCCAATACGTGCGTGAGCTACAATACTCATTCATCTATGCATGTCTAATTATACTGAATGCTTAAAGTTCGTTACTTCCCGTCATGGTTTCCTGGAACACACTACGCCAACTTTGCACGAGACTCCTCTGCGGCCTTTCGTAAACTCAGAGAATTTCCGTACCATCAGATGCTGGACAAAATTGTGAGTCATTCTTTAATAACACTTGAAGAACGTTGGCTCATGGCTCTTCTAGGCCGAAGGAACAGCTAGACCATCGTTCCTCCTTACGCAACTGGAGGCTCTAGATCAGAAAGAACCGGAGGCTCAAGCTAGGATTGATTTGATTCAGACAGTTTCTACAATTCTTTATGTAGCAGGCGCAGACACCGTGAGCATGCGCCGGTGTTATACGAGGCACTGATTGCTTACGAAGCACACCCCCAGACGTCAGCTTCACTCGCCTTCTTCGTACTAGCGATGGTCCTGTATCCTGAATGTCAGACTAAAGCCCAAGAAGAGATTGACGCTGTCATTGGGTCTGACCGTCTTCCTGAATTCCAGGATCGGGAAAGCCTACCATACCTAGAATGTTTGGTCCAGGAAACACTGCGGTATGCCTATTCTACAGATTCAGTTCTGCTTCTGATGCAAGACAAAAAGGTGGAACCACACCGCCCCTACAGGTATGCAGAACACATCAGCCTCGACAGACATTTACAATGGAGTACGTTCAGGCATTCCGCACAGGCTCATGGAAGATGATATCTACAGAGGTATGCTAATTCCTAAAGGCTCCGTTATAATTGCGAATGTTCGGTGCGTACAATCTTAGCCAGTAGCACAAAACAATTGCTCATCTATCGGTAGAGGCATGACTTTGAATGAATCTATATATCATGAGCCCTGGAAATTCGACCCAGCTAGGTATTTGACTGGACCTACTGGTAGAGGGGAGCCATTCAGCACCTCGCACTTCGGCTTTGGTAGAAGGTGATCAACGTCGTTGGTTGACTTGATGTACATTAACACGATTTGAATCAGAATCTGCCCAGGACGGCACTTGGCAGACGACAGTCTTTGGATTGCAATTTCTACCACCCTCGCAACAGTAAAATTCTCTAAAGCTCTTGACGAATATGGGAGAGAGATAACACCTGATGCCACACCTGTTGCTGCAGGGATATCAAAGTCTGCCATTCCTCTGTCTTGCATTGATTGTTAGACTCACTGTTCTGCAATAGCCAGCCGAAACCGTTCCGATGCCGTCTTGAACCACGGACCAAGGTAGCTCTCGAACTACTTAAGCAGATCACGGACAAGTAGATCCAGACGAAAAGCTGCTTTGTCTTTGATTTAATCTTGAACTCAATATTTAAGCATAATAAGTCCGTTTTCTGCATCGTCGAGATATGGAAGACGTGATTTCCAAACACATGTTCACATAATCAATCTCTCCCAATCATCCCTGTCCAATCGAACTTGTCGTATTTCTTCTTGAATTGAGATACCCTGTCCTTATTGGCCCTGAAGTCAATTCGTCTTGGCCTTCGCCAACGTCTCGGCTCTAATTCAAGGACGCCACCAATGATTTCACCAGCAAAATAACTTATCTCAAGTGATAAGAAAAATCTTCGAGCGAGGATACGAATCACTTACCTCGGGAAATCACCGCCACCTTTTTCTCCTTCTTCTAACATCTCACCATCAGCTGTGTCAGTCCCCTCGATAACATGCCCATATCCTTTTTCGCCCTTGTGATCAAATTGAACCATGAAGTAAGGTAGATTTGGAACCATCGCCCGCCTGAAGCCACCAGGACGTGCAGAGAAGTCAATGAGCTTCTTGTGTTGAGACCATTCTGCCTCAGATGCGAGGATAGATTCCTGTTACAAGATTATCAGAATGTAAGGGGGCCGTTCTGAGACAAAGGGTCGCCAACTTTGAAATAGCCGGGGATGAGTTCGAACTGTTCCCAAGGCAAAGGCACGCATTCAATCACCGTATGTCTTTGCCACTTCAAGGTGATGACCGTCTCATAGAAAATTGCACCCTTATTCTCTTCAGCAAACATGCGGATCAAACATTTCATAAAGTTCTGATGGCAGAGATTTAGTACATGTGCCACACAGGTTTGAAGAGATAATTACCCGAACTTCATCCCATACATCATCATCAGCTTCAAGCATGGTTAGATAGTGCTGTATCGGAACGATCAGGCAGTGGTTCTCAACAAGTTCATCGCTCAGAGTGCAGGAAAGGTATGTACGAGTCCCCATCGCGACGACAGGAGCCTTTGGAGGCGAATCATCTTCGCCGTAGCAGAAGTTACATGTCGCAAGAACTTCTTGAGTTCGCTTATAGTCTGAGCTGGAATTAGCTGAGGTTTAACTTGAGCGAGAAAACTTACCATGTATTGCAAATTGGCGTTTCATAGCGTCAGTCCGCATTTTTTGTCGACCAAGTCTTCCAGCATTGTCGTCCAGATATTCCAAGTCATTCTGGTCGATGAAGATAAATGAAACGAAACAAGGATGAAAGCAATTGTATCTACCTCGAATTTACCATCACCCATGATTGCTCGTGCAAATTGGGCATCGAGGTTCTTCTGGTCGGCCATGCCTGCAGCGAAGCGCTCCTGTCGGAGCATATCTCCTAAGGTGGTTATATCATCGTCCGCATTGATTCTGATGACTTCACCAGTCTTCCGGTCATGTGTTTCGAACTTGAAGCAATGAACTAGAGCTTGAGACAGTCAAACGTTAAATACTGACTTTCTCCTGTTTTCTCCTGCGATTTCCAGGAAGAGTAGCACCGTCATCTTGAAAATGACCGACGTCATATAAGCGACCTCTTCCATCCAGCGTGGGGAGCACTTCTGTCTTAGTGCGCACAGATTCCCTGTTCTCCATGCCATTTGCACTTCGTAACTCAGCCTCGTATTCTTCCTCTAGTTTGGCTGCATCCGACGCGCCAACGAGTTTCGCCCGAAGCACCTTAGCTTGCATCTTGTTCAATGAAGATGGGGACAATGCGCGTTTTTGTGAAACGACTGGCGGTGGTGTCATGACCGAAGGAATAGGCGTATGAGACTGGGTAAGGGGAGATCCCACTCCTGAGGGTAATCGAAGGGAGTCGAGTCGTCGATTCGCTGGCGGACGAGTTCCTGTAATTCCTGTGATTGGAGACGGTGTGGATGGAGTACTGTTACTACAAGCACCGGGGCGTCGGAATGGCGAGCTACGACTGGAATCGCGACTTGCACCGACTTCTGTAAACATGAACCGTTTTTCGCCCATTTCAGATCCTCTAGGAACTCGTCTTTCGGATCCACGGCCTCTCTCTGCCCGTCTTCCTTCTCGCTCGTCTAGTATACGTCTCTCTTTCTTTGCTTCCTCAAAAGCTTGGAGAGACCCAAAACGCTCAATTGCAAGAGTTTCAACGTCGACACCCTCTTCTTCTGCTGCTTCATAGATGCGTTTCAGTCGCATCATACGCCATTGAGAACCCGGGCCGCCTGGGGTGTTGGGCTTGGGAGGTGGCGCAGGTGCGTCGAAATCGATAGAACTCAGATCCTTGTTAATCTCTTTAGAGATTATCACAGGCTGTGATATATTCAGTCAAGAAAATACGAGAATGATGCGGCGTAGCTACCTTATTAGGATCGAGTTGCCCAGATTGTTTCTTCTTTACGTCAGTCCCCAGGCTGGAGAAAAAGTCAACGTCACCGCCCAATGTTCGTCGGCCTACAGACGGTTCCCCATAGCCGTCCGTCAATGAGACAGCGCCTGTGTTGACCTGGCGTCGGTCTTCAGCCGAAAGGGTCGAGGCAGTTGAGGAGAGCAGCATCCATTCATCACGTTTGATAGATGTCTCTATGCTGGTGTTGCAGGTCGATTTGGGATCTGGAGACTCAGCAATGACCGATGAGGTTAGTTTCAAGCTTTTGGCGGTCGGAATATCGGCAGCGAGTACCTAAGAACAAGAATGAGCCAAGCCACGAGACTTCAGTCAGTCAAATACCTCCTCGCCATCTAAATCAATATTCTTTTCTACCCACATGTCGTCGTCGTCGTCATCATCGACAACATGAACATTATGGTACGAATTGTCCTTCTTCCTGTGTTTGTGTTTGCCAAGATAGTCGTTGTGATTTTTCCTTTTCTTGCTGGTTCTGTCGAGATCATGTTCACAGGAGCGGTCGCACCTTGAGAAATGTTTGGACGTCGTCGGCTCTGCCATGTGGACGAAAGCCGTGTTCTCTGAGAGTTTAACGCTTTTCCGTCATATCACGTGATCCATTATTCAAAGAAGTGTTCCCCTGCCAAGTGCATCCTTGTGCGCGATGGATTTGGTCAACCAAATTCACCTCTGTTGAGGAGAGACTAGCACGAGCCGTTGGTATGTCATGTGTTGGAATCTGAATCTGTGGAACCTAAGTAAACACAGATTGTTGAAATAATCGAGGGCGATCGAGAGAGAAAGCTAAGATCCTGGATCAGCTAAGTGTGATGGAGGATATAACGATGTATTTGGGTTGTTGCGCACAAGGACTATGGGTCCTTGTCGCAACTCCTTATATACATA
>JAGDQM010008437.1:0-47924 GCA_017580835.1 Termitomyces bulborhizus
TTCCCGGAGTAGAGTAGAGTATGCCCGCTACTTTACCCCCGCCTCTTAGCCCAGCATTGTGGCTTGTCGGCGTTAAATAGAATTCATTCATTCATTCATTCATTCAGAGTCTTTGCGCCTGGCTCTCACTCCATTGTAACTGCCGCACATGCGATAGAGCTTGTGTGACCTTACTGATAGCGTCCGCCGTGGCTCCGATTGATGAAAGGTCTATTGCAGCCTGGGGCTCAGTGACAGTCCTCAACCTAGCGGATAATACGTGAAGCGTGGACTGCAACGCTGATGCTGAATTCTCCAAAGCCTAAAGTTCAGGGATTAAACAGTCTATCAGTATCCAAAGCCTGATTATTACTCGCTCACCAATAAATTTTCAGACTGAAGATGTGCAATCGTCGCTGATGTCTAGAATGTCAGAGATAGAATGAGATTATGATGATACATCATCAGGATACCACGCACAGCAGGTGGGATCTGCACCAAAGGTTGGCGTACAGGTGTGACGGGCTTTTTAGAATGACATCGATCAGGTAAATCAAGTTAGAATGCTTTCCTTACTCACGCGAGACTCATTCTGTACACGACTCCGCTCGAGGCTGATAAGAGGCGAGATTGTATTGTTACTACCACTGTCCGGGCGTAAGATTTCTGTATTGGAGAGAACTAAGCGCTCTCTTCCAGACGAATCAAGCTCAGTGAGATAAATTCCACCGCAGATCACACATTCCTATACCTATGAGCGAGGAAGGACCAGTCATCAAGTGGTACACGAACCTTCCTAGAATCCTTCTCGCCTCCAACTTTGGGAGGTCGAACCAAAGGAACACCATAGCATCGCTCGTTCGGACATTCATCTCCTAACATAGCCCAGCCCTTTAGAAGGCGCTTGCCAATCTCTGCTGAAGCAATGTCGGACTGTTCGCGACGGCGCCTTGATTCCTCGGTATCGGCAGGAGGAGCAAAAACGGGAGAACTTAATACGCTGGATACTTCTGTAGGAGGGGTGGATGAGCGGGACGGAGTAGAGTCCGACGTCGCATTCGACGCTGAATCAGATGTAGTCACGGTGCCCTGTTGACAGGATTCTAGGCAAGGGACACGTTCATTCCGGCCTTGACTCAGTTTTTGGAGTGCGCACCTCGAGAAGCAACATCGCAATTGGCACAAAGGTAGATAACCGGAGTCCTACCCTTCGGTGAACGCATCAAAGGAACACTACAGCCCGGCGTTTTGCAAGATTGGTCAGTTAACACCTGACGAACTCAAATAAGTGTCATTTAGGCAGAGGGGATAGACGCACCCAGCCTTTCAGCATGTATTCACCGAGCTTGTTGGAAACATCAGCAACAAAAGACATTTTGAGAGACTCTCGGTTTCCGGAGAAGGAGCTGTCCAGCAAACTCCATCTTTCATCTTTGATCGAGCCACGTGACATGTCCTACAGGTCAGATGATCAAACCTCGACAGCTCTAAGGTTTCCTATTTCGGCAACTGCCACGACATTGGGATCGCACACGTCGGCAAGAACATTGCTCGCTCAATCGCTCTTGCTAACACACCTGATGAGGTGGGGCAAGTATTGGCCAGAATACTTCTTTGCCGTCCTTGTTGTTGCAATCAATGGATCCCGGTGGTTCTGGTACACTAATGCAACAAGTGCACCATCTGTTGTGACAGGGACCGGGTGGACTACACAGAGGAAATTGGCTACTAGGTAAGCCTGTCTGCATTGCAATTTTTTGATGCTGAAGTCTTGGAAGGGAGAGAATACGCGAATTGTGGTATCACGGATATAACAATTACATGACTTACGGTCAGTACCGAGCTTTCCATGAATTCAGCATCGTTAACCAACCCTTTAGCATTTCCGATGGATGAGGTATGTTATCAAGTAACACAACCTCAATTAAGATTCATACACAAGCCAGTTGACACCCCTTTCGTGCACGGGGCAGGGTCCCGATTGGGGCAATCCGTGAGTGAGCCAGACTGCCGCATAAACATATCATTAAGCGGGTACTTGAACAGGTGGAACATAGCGTCGAATGATGTTGCAGGCAATTTCTCCTTGACACTCATCGATGTCATCGATACTCTGGTTGTTCTAGACGATCGGCAGGGTTTTGAACAGGCTGTCAAAAACATCATCAATTGGGTCTCATTTGACGTGAATACAAAACCGCAAGTCTTCGAGACAACAATCCGCGTCATGGGTGGTCTGCTTTCTGGTCATATATTTGCCAATCAATCAGGGCAACCATTTCATCTCCCTTGGTATCGTGGTGAACTGCTGGAAATGGCACACGACCTCGGCAAAAGGCTCCTTCCTGCCTTCAATACACCCACGGGTCTTCCTTACGCCAGGGTAATTGTTAGTGTCTTGACATATCTTGGGTGCTGACAATAGCTCTAGATAAACCTACGGCATGGCGTGACGAAGGGCGAAAGTTTAGAAACATGTAAGGCCTTATCGTTTTACCAGACGTAACTCAAAGTGGCCAGGTACCGCTGGAGCTGGTTCTCTAATACTAGAATTTGCCACTCTAAGCCGACTAACTGGCGACGATCGTTTTGAGAAAGCAGCACATAAGGTGGATTCCAGTCCTCTATGGTTCTGCTAGTCAAAGCTGATAAATTTCCAATGTGCGCAGGCATTCTTCGGGATCTGGAATCGTAAATCTGATATCGGACTTGTAGGAAACACCATCAATACACGGACCGGGGTTCGTAAGTCAAGGTCCACCCTTTACCCAATTCTCATTCCTGTATTGTCTAGGCATGGACATCTCCTGAAGTAACGAGCATCGGTGCTGGTGTGGACTCATTCTATGAATATGCTCTGAAATGGTACATCCTCAGTGGTGCGTAATCAACGATCTGGCATAGCCTTGATCTTTACAGTCTTCAGGTGACGTCGAATATCTTGATGTTTGGGAAGAGGCTTATTCTGCTGTCATGCGATTTTCGAGGGCGACCGACGGATTTTGGGTGAGTTGGCGTGCTAGCTATGCGGAGCTATCCATACGACGTCTTACTTCATCCAAGTACCGAACTGTACACATGGATAGCGGAGACGTGGCATATTTCACAGTTGATTCTTTATCTGCCTTTTGGCCCGGACTCCAAGTGTTGGCAGGGGATGTTCAGAGTGCAATCAGACTACACCTAATCTGTAAGTCCTCCCCTACTCTTTCTTGGCTACCTTTCCGATCCTTCAGACTACAATCTATGGCGGAGCCATTCAGGATTACCAGAAGTTTATGACACCAATTTCAAGAAAGCTACTTCTCATCAGTACCCTTTACGCCCTGGCGAGTTTTTGGTAGTCACCCTTTTGGAGATTGCGCCCTCATCCGCTCTGATTAGAATTCATTGAATCAACATGGTATCTCTATCGAGTGAGCAAGCCATGATTTCTTCTACATACACCTGGAAACTGATGACTATACAGGCGACTCGAGATCCTTTTTATCTCGACGTGGGGGAGCGCGTTCTGTTCGATCTAATCACTCGATCAAAAGTGGATTGTGGGCTTGCTGGCATTCAGGATCTTAGGACCAACAAACGAGATGATCGAATGGAATCCTTTGCACTGTCGGAAACGTTGAAAGTTGGTGTTTCTCAGGAGCCTTCATACTACTATCACCTGATGAATCGGTAGTATCTCTATCTACTCTTCGACGAGGACAACCCATTGCACAATAACCACTCCAACTATGTTTTTACAACCGAAGGACACATCCTTTCGCTCGGCCGACAATACTTGAAGCCAATTTCCGCTTCACGCAGAAGACTCCGTCATATAGACAATCATCAGTGTCCAGTGTATAGGCCATTCATTCAGAGCTCCAATCGATCTGATCAAGCCGATGGTCTAGTTCGAGGTATCCAAAGTCGCCCTGATTTCGAGTATGCACGATCCTTGGTCGGTCTTGCCCCGCCTCAAAAAGATATTGATACTTGGTCTCCATCTGGTTGGTGTGAAAGACCATATGTCGACTTATTTGTGAGTATCCAACTCTTACCGGTTGCTCTCCATAGTGCTCAAGACGTGACCTAGTCCTATGATATTGTCTTATCCACAGACGGAAAGACAGTCCCGGAAGATCTAAGTCCAAGCTTACTCAAGTTGGGTGTTGTTCCAGATGGATTCATCATACAAAATGTTACTGGTATCCGAACTCACATTGTTCGACGATTGGATGGCAATGGCTACGATATCAGAAAATGTGCGATATGCTTCCGCCTTCCTATTATTAGTCCTGACATTGATCTTTATTAGTGGGACACTACACTGTACGAACCGGTCATATTGTCTACATCAATGACTCTTCGTTACTTGCTCTTCTTGATGGAAAGAAAAATAATGCGAAACCTCTAGACATCGACGTTCTCCTTCGGTTCTACGCGGAAGACGTTGACTCCTTGGTCCAAATCCAGACCGGCCAACCTGTCACTAGTTCAGACGACATGCAAGTCCTGCTTGCAGGCTACACAGCTCAATTCGGGGGAGCTCTCAATATCAAGTCGCATTCAGATCCCAATTCATTACATTTCGCCCATCAAAGCGGAGTCAACGTCGACAGGGATGCTGATAACCCATTTGGCTGCGCTCCGTACAGATATTCACATGCGTATAGTGTTCTTGTCGTTCATCGAGGCGAGTGCACGTTCCTGGAAAAACTCATATACGCGCGAGATGCGTCCGCGGCGGGGGTGATTGTGATAAGCGATGATGATCTCATGATAAATCCAACTGCAAATGCGGATGAGATACAAGCTGCTGGGGACTTGAGCCACACTGCCCTCGTTCTTTTACCACACAAAGCTGGCGAGATACTTTTGGAGATGATACGCCGGGCAGAGCGGGGAATCATAAGTCAGGTGAGGATGGTTTTAGAGGATGACACGGCCGATATTCCACAGCCGAAGGATCCGAACCGGATATTGTATATTAATGGCCACCCACTTCGTAATACAAGACTATGGGTTTAGAAGTAAACAATTTAGTCGTCAGCTTGGATGATGGAGTAGGATGGTGCATCCAGCTTTGTCACGCCCTTGAGAAATGTGAGTTCAATGATGAAGAGGTATTCTAATGTTTTCCCGCCCTGTTTCGCAACGAGCTCGCCTGCGGCCTTGGCGGAACCACCTGGATGATCGCATTTCAGTATGTTTCGAGGAAAGGATTGCTAAGTGGATTTTGGGATACCAGTAGCGATGAGATCATCGATCACGATTACAGTCTGGCCTGGTTTGATAGCGTCGGATTGCATTTCGAAGATGTCCTGTTAGGTATATAAATAATATCGTGAGTATTGAGATTGTTGTTTGGGCTACAGGAGGAGCTCTGGGAGCCTCACCGTGCCGTACTCCTTCTCGTACGAAGCAGACACGCATTTTCCGGGGAGTTTACCGCGTTTGCGGACGGGGACGAAGGCTGCACCTAGGCGAAGCGCGATTGATGGTCCGAGAAGGAATCCGCGGGCATCGAGACCGACGACGACGTCGATCTTGTTGGACGGAGAGGAGGCGATGGTGTGTGATGATGTGATGTGGTGGATAAAGTGGGTTATTAGAGTTTCGAATGCGAGTGGGTTTTTTAGGATTGGGAAGATGTCGAGGAAGACTATGCCCTGGAGTTATAGGACGGAGTTGAGCGTTTTTTTTTTTTGGACTGGATACTTGGTCGGGTGAGGGGAGACGGACCTTTTTGGGAAAGTCGGGATGGGATGTGAGATGGCTTTTGATGAATTCGACGTCTGACATGGTGAGGGTGTGAACGAAAGAAGGGAGAAGGGAGGACTGGGCGCTACAGCGCTAATCATTTATATCATCACATCGATCATGTATGTTTTTCAATATTTTAAAGCTTGCAATGCCGTGTAAATGCTATTTAAGGGTCAATCTCAAGTTTGAGAGAATCCAAGTGCATGTTTCGAAATTGCATAGCGCATTGATGGTGCATAAAGAAGCGTAAAGCATGGTAATATATGGAATGATCTACGACAAGTTTAGACAGAATCGAGGACTTCTGGCTCCTTGAAGTCTTTGACCACCCGTGTACCTGTCTCCTGTAGATTGAGAGCATTAGCAGGTGCGAAAAGAAGAAGACGAATTGAACGTACGTCTGTTGACTCGCCGTGGAGTTCAAGCAGTTTAGAGACATCAAACTTGGGTGCCTTCAAAATTTTCGCCTTGCGAACGTAGACGTTCTGCAAGGGGTAGATGCCACGAGCCGCCTTCTCAATCTCCCGTCCAATGGCTTCCGGCACAAACTTCTGGACAAGCTCCTTCAAATCACAGCTGGTCGCTTCCCGAGTCATGATCTCAAACATCTTTTTCCTGATCTCTCGCACTTGCGCGGTTTGGGCATAAGTGGTCTTCTTGACCTGTGACGAGCGTCGTTTGGTGAAGCCGATAGCGAAGAGACGGAGGAGATAGCCATCGGTGGTTTTGACATCAACGTGGGCCTCAATGAGCGTTTGCCACTTGCGAACAAGGGAGCGTAGCTTGTCGGAGGTGAAGTCCATGCCGTGGAAATTGGTGAGGCAGCTCTTGCCCTGGACTTCGTCGATTCTTAGCTTGATCTTGCGGAAGGATTGCTCCTCATCCTTGTTGAGGTCAGCAAGAGAGACTTCAACAATACGACCCTTTAGCGAGTCGTTCGCGTTTTCTAGAGAACTGTAAACGTGAGATCACAGAGAGGATCATAGGACATACTGAGGCCCTGCGACCTGTTGACGAGGGTCTTGCCAACGTTGCGAACTTCGAAAATTGAAGGGGCCTTGATGTCATACCAGTCTGGAGGAGGGTTAAGAGCCGAATTGAAAGACGAGATGCAAATATGTACCTTTGCGAGAGAAAGGATCGACAACCTTTTTCTTGATACCCTTCTTACCCTTGGAGAGGCGCTTGTTCTGGGAGAAGGGATGAACATGTAGAGAGATATAGGAGGGGAGGAGTACAGACCTTGCCGACAGCCATATTGATGAATTAAGTGGCCCGCAGAGGAGAATGAGCCGGCAGTTGGACGGGCGTAGTTTTGGGCGGACGATTTGGCTATGTTGACTTGTCCAAATCGGTCGGAGTGGCTTCAAACCTTATCACTGCAGCTGTAAAGCAGTTCCCACGGACATGTCACGCATGTCACACTTGACCATGCTCACTCGCTCCGAGTTTGAGGCGGCGTGCAAGACGATTATAGTCAGTCATTCTACCAAAACGATTATCGTCAATCATTCTACCAATATCGTCAATCATTCTACATCTCCACCGTGTATCGTCAAATCTCCAGCTCTCACCGGCTGGTCCTGGAATGAGCATCCTGTGCGCCACTTCCATATGTCTTTTCTACATCCCCATCCAACCTCTTCAAGTCCCTACCTGCGCTAGGCTTCTTATCTAGGACCGTACACCACTTTCGGCGACTGCAATCACCGCAGAAACATGTCATTGAACAAGATGAGGCCGAGGCTGAAATGAAGGATGTTCCTGAGACTCTTGTTTCACAACAATATGTCGTCTATTCTCCGACTTTTCGAGTACCGACATTCTATTTCTCAATTCACGATTCCAGTCTGTTTACTGTCTGACTTGATTTTCTCGTCTGATAAGTGACGTAGTGGGAAGCCCCTTGACTTTGGCTGATCTCGTCAACACAACGCTTTTCTGGCCGTCTGCTTTCGAGCACACCGAGCTATCCACATTCGGCGTCACTCGTCCCCAATCTTCCTTTCCCATCCTTTCCCAAGGCGAGCATCCCACTCTTGGGACCCCTTGCTGGTATCTCCATCCGTGTGCAACCGAACAGGCCATCGCCGAACTCCTGACCGAGGCCGAGGCCGACGTGGCGAGTAATAATGATGAGGCAGCGCGACGGTGGATGGAGATGTGGTTCGTGGTGCTTGGGTCGGCGGTGAATACAAGTTCCTGCGGACTATGAGATGATCACCGAGTACAAATATATGAAAGCATTAATAGTCTTGTAGCTTCTTCTCTTTACTCCACCAACTGTATCGTCCAAATCGTACGATCAGAGTAGATTCAAATCACATTTGTTTATTCCGGAGTTCGCATAAAGGCGCCATGCTCCTTTCCCGGATTGTTTTCACACCACGTTTGTCTTCTCGTGCCTTCATCCCAATTCTCTCTCGTTCAATGGTATTTTTAATTCTCTTCTCTAAATACACCCTTTATAACAGCCATCCTTCAGGCTCACGAAGCTGTCATCGTTGCTGCTGCCCGCACACCCGTCGGCTCCTTTAACGGTTCTCTCAAAACCTTTACCGCAACTCAACTCGGGGTTATTGCTCTCAAGGCTGCACTTCAATCCAAGCAGATCGATCCCGCAGTTGTTCAGGAGGTCTACTTTGGCAACGTTGTCCAAGCCGGTGTCGGCCAGAGCCCTGCCCGTCAAGTAGCCTTGAACGCCGGCCTCAAGACTAGCTCCGATGCTACCACCATCAACAAAGTCTGCGCCTCTGGTCTCAAGTCCATCATCCTTGCCGCTCAGAGCATCCAATCCGGCGATCGCGACGTCGTCGCTGCCGGTGGAATGGAGAGCATGAGTAATGCTCCGTTAGTTCTCCATATATTGATCATATTATGTAAAAGTTAATTTCCCTTTCCAGTTTCCTTATTCCTCGTCAGAACCCGGCTTTTGGTAAATTCACTGCCATTGACTCTCTCGAGAACGATGGTCTTTGGGATGTCTACAACAATTTCGCCATGGGTAACTGTGGTGAAGCCGCGGCCGCCAAGCACGGAATCACTCGTGAGGCACAAGATGCCCATGCTATTGAATCGTACAAGCGTGCAGATAAGGCGTGGAAGTCTGGACTTTTCAATGCCGAAGTCGTGCCGATCACTGTGAAAGGCAAGAAGGGCGACACTATCGTGAAAGAGGATGAGGAATATACCCGCGTCATTTTCGATAAGATTCCCTCTCTTCGTTCTGCATTCAAACAAGGTGGTAGCATCACTGCTGCAAACTCTTCGCCTCTCAGTGATGGTGCATCTGCACTGATCTTGATGTCCGCTGAGAAAGCCAAGGAGCTTGGTCTCACGCCTCTCGCAAAAGTCATTTGTGCGGCGATACATTTTCTTGCTTTTCATTCGTTCTAATATTACCGGATATTTTAGCTTGGGCTGATGCTGGTGTCGAGCCCATAGACTTCCCCGAAGCACCAACCGTAGCCATTCCTCAGGCCCTCAAGAAGGCTAATCTCACCGTCGACGATATCTCCCTCTTCGAGATCAACGAGGCTTTCTCTGTGGTTGTTCGGATTGCCGAGAAGGTTCTGAACATCGATCCTGCCAAGATCAACGTCAATGGGTACGCGTTATGACCTCATTTTGCTCGACTTTATGTTACTGACAACGTGTCGACAACAGTGGTGCCGTTGCTCTCGGACACGCTATTGGAAACTCTGGCTCTCGGATCATTGTCTCACTTGTTCACGCCCTGAAGTCTGGCGAGTACGGTGTTGCTGGTATTTGCAATGGGGTATGTAAATCAATCCCTTCTTCCAGATTCTTACTTAGAGAACAATTCAGGGTGGTGCTGCTTCATCTCTTATCATTCAAAGACTCTAAGATCACGATATCCCCTTACTACTTAGCGGAATCCCTTGTACTTCGTAATGAGAACTTCAAATTTCAGATCTCGAGTTCGCTGTTCATCCAATTCTAAGCGATCTTGTCCTGCATATGGCCTTTACATATCAACGATCGGCTATATGTTCCAAGGCCTGCTACGAGAACTGCCGGCCTTCTTTCCTCGATTCTGGGCGGATGATAATGATGCATATGCTTGCTTGCTTGTACTCCACGCAGTCGTGATTAAAACGACAACTTTTACCCACAGGTCTATCACTCTGATAACGATAATAGTCCCTCTTTTAAATCTTGTGATAAGCGTGTGCAGTGGACGTTGATTACCTCAAGTTCAATGATCTCTGGACATTTGCCCTCTCAGCATCAGGAGGATGCTGTCTTCGCCGACCAGAAGTTCGTCGAGGAGAAGATTTCATTTGACATACAGAAGGGGGATGAAGCGCTTCAACTGATTCGTGCAGAAAGAACTGTTCAGTTCAGCGAGGAGTATAATCGTAAACTTCGTCGGAAGCTCGTACGGGTTTCTATTTCTATCAAATGGTTATTGGGTAGCACGTTAACGCCTCTACCACGTAGGATCTGTTGATCCCGCCGTTGTGTGCAGCGGTTTATTTCACCCAGTTCCTGTGAGGCTTGGGACATGCCTGATGTTCGAGGTAGACGTGTACTGACTAACCACTGGCTGGCAGAGACAAGACTTCGCTCAATTATGCGAGGTGACACAGATGCTACTCTCTGGACTTTCGCGACTATCCCTGACATTTCAATAAAGTATCATGGGGCTTCCTATTACTGGACAGGTGACTCGCTCTTGCTTCCGTATTCGGTTGGTTGAGAGGTTAACTCTCGTCAAGCACTACAATCTTGTCTCTCTCGCTTTCTATGTCGGTAAGCTACCAGCTTTGCGTGGCAAGGGGCTGAAGCTTACGACTTCAGGCTTCCTGGCTTGGGAGTTCCCGACTGTGTATATTTCGCAAAAGCTTAGGGTTGCGAAATATCTCGGTGCGTCACCTGTTTCTACCCGACATCTACAATCATATACGATACTAGGCGTGAATGTCGTTCTCTGGGGAATCATCTTGATGCTCCATGCTGTCGGAACGTCTTTCGGTGCTTTCTTCGCGCTTCGTGTGCTGCTCGGTGCGTGAAGGACGTCCTTTCAAGTGGATAACGGAAATATATATCCGTCGTCTATCAGGAATGCTGGAGAGCTGTGTTGCACCTATTCTTATCCTGATAGTATCAATGTTCTACAAGAAAGACGAACAGGCTCAACGAATCTCCTGGTTCTATTTGATGGTATCATCGCGCCACTGGCACGCGTGCTCCTTCTTAACCCTTGCGTTCTTTTTTACAGAATGGCCTTACTCAAGTCTTTGGTGGGTTTGTCGCATACGTGAGCCAAGATTTCTCTCTGGTCAGAATATGTAGCTAATCTCGTATTACACGTAGGGAATTTCATTCAACGATGGCAAGAGGCTGCCTCCATACAAAATCATCTATTTACTCCTCGGAGGCCTTGCGATTATTATCGGGATATCTGTTCTCATATGGCTCCCGGACTCGCCTGTGCATGCCAGGTTCTTGACAAAAGAAGAGCGGATTGCCGCTCTGGAGCGAGTGCGCGATGATCAAGGAGGAACGGTGAATAAGACTTTGAAGAAGTCCCAAATCTTGGAAGCGGTCCTTGATGTCAGAACTTGGCTCATTGTATTATCGACCTTGCTTAGTATGTTGTCCGATGTGTTCTTGATACGCATTCGTTGACAATTGCCTGTGCAGCCAGTGTTCCAAACGGCGCCCTAAGTAACTGTGAGTTACTCGTGCATGTTTCCCCCGCGGATTACCATAACTGTGTATGCAGTTAGCAATCTCATCATCGAGAGCTTCGGTTACACGTATGGAAATTGTTTGGTTTCGGTAGGGATGTATATGCTGAAGCTCTGGACGCATAAAGGTCGAAACAAACACTCATTCTATCGACCCCAGCCGGGGCAGTGGCTTCATTAATGACGTTGTTTTGCGGATGGTACTCCGGAAAGAAGGTAATTTCTGTTTCTGTTCGACTTTCAAACCACCGGGTGATTGTCCGGACAGAACGAGCGTATGATCCCGATCATTTTTGCTCTCGTACCTACAATCGTAGGCGCAGGTTGGTTTCATGCGGACTTTGACGGGGCGCATTCTGATGGCCTCTTTATAGCTATCCTCATCGGCCTGAATGATTCCCACGAGAAAGGCCCACTCCTCTTTGGTAAGACACATATGAAGCCTGCATGTGAAGTGCTGACGATGATTGCAGCGGCTTACCTTGTTGGTACATTTGGGAGTGCACTTTCGACTATTTACGCGTGGAATGCAAGCAATACGTCTGGACACACGAAGAAGAGCACTATCAACGCGATGACGCTTATAGCCTTTGCTCTTGGCAATATCACTGGTGCTGAGATTTTTCAGCCTAAAGATGCTCCGGATTACATTCCAGGTAAAATCGCTATTATGGTGCTCCTTACTGTGCAACTCGGAGTTTGTGTTTTGTTGCGGTGGATTAATCTCCGTATGAATGCAAAGAAGATGGCGTATATCCAGGAGATCAAGGTTAGCAGAGGATGGAGTGATGAAGATATTCGGCGCGAGAGGGAGAGGCATGCCTTCGCTGATTTGACTGATAAGGAGTGAGTCGGTGTTTTCTTTTTTTGTTGATAGGACATTGTTCAGTAGCAACCCGCAGAAACCCTTATTTCGTTTACACAGCTTGAGTTTCAGCAAGGATGTCGTTAATCTAAATTAATAAAGGCTTCATGTTTTTTGCGCAACATTGTCTTATGTAAGTCGATGACGTGTTATGTATGGCGACTTTCGCCCAACATCAATTGGTAATTAGCCAGTTGTCATTGAGTAACCGTCTGTGTTGCTTAATTCAATCACTCTATTATTGAGCGCCGAGCGCTGCGCTGTCGCAACCCATCCATCCATTGTTGGTCCGAACCTTCGAAATCAGCTGTCTTACTCAGGCTCCCTTGCCAATCGCGATGAGTGCGTTACCTTCTCCCATCCCTGATACCTCCGCCAGCCTTTCTCTCCACATTTCTTCTGTTCCGAAAATCAACAAGACACAATTCATCTCCTCTTATTTACAAGAGCAAAAGATCCACGCCAAAACGCACGCCGCTGAGGGCCGAGCCTTTGAACGATCCTGGAAGCATGAGAACGTGCAAGAAACCCCTCCGTCTAATTTTGAGGGAGTGTCAGAAACTCAAAAGGTGTCAAAGCTTGTCACTGATTATGGGTTTGGGACACCCGTCTTGAAGCCGCGTGTAAAGCCCTCTCACCTCTCCACTTCGAAGTCTGAGAAGCCCATATCTCTGTTGCTTGACACTAAGAATACTTCGTGGAGCAAAATTCCTGTCGATATAGCTCGTCATGATACACCTCTTGTCGGCTGCCAGGGGTCTTCAGATCTACACTTGATAGGGTCCTCAGACGAGATTGAACCTGGGAAGAAACGCTACGGTAGTGCCTCCATTGGGCCATCTGAGTCTGCATCTCAATGTGGAAACTTGTCTGCAACTTGTCATGATCTGCCGACAATGGAGGCTGCTTCCAAGTATTTCGTATCCGTCCCTCAACCTCAGCCTTCTTCTGAAGACAGGCTTCCTTCTAAAGGCGTCTCCAGTGAACTTGAAATCAGAAAACTAGCTGTAATTGAATCTCTGGCTTGTGAGTTACCCACAGAAGAAAAACGTGATCTCCCTGTGACGCTTTCCTCTAATGTTATTGCTACTCTGGATGAAGAAATATGCGCATCAAACGGTACTTATGACACGCTTTTCTATGACCTGGATGAGCTGCCTGTTGTCGAACCTCAAGATTACAAATACTCTGACTGTAGTCTTCAACTCGGGCCGTATGGGGACTTGAAGTGCTATACTGGAATCTCACAGGCTATGACAAACAGCTACGGCGCACTGGACGATTTTGATGACGAACAAATCTACAGCAAGAACTTCTGTTTCCACCGATGGGATGAGCTGGAAGGTGCAAATCTGCAAGAGTTGGGTATCGAACCGATGGGCTACGATGAACAGTATTATATTCAGGATGAAAGCCTCGGCGAAGACGAAGATCATAACGACGATAGATATGACTCTCCGGAAGATGAAACCAAATCCAGTATTTCTTTTGGAGTAGCAGATGAAGTTTGGCATGGGAGTCCCATCCATAACGCCGATTCATTTATCTGGAACCCAGAAGACCCCGGGTATCATACTGGCTATCTTTGGCAAGATACAGCGCAGGCATCGAACGATGTCGATAATACTTCAATTTCAAGAGATCTGGATATATGCATGTGCAGTGGTTCGGAGTCGGATGGGTCCGTTGACCTCACAGGTGCTTTCACAGAGGGCCGGGCGCTATTACGCGGGTATTCAGAGGTGGAAGCTCGCGCATTCCACTCCGAGTTGTCTGTGCCACGTCAGAAGATACAAGCAATTGCGGCAGAAGTTGATGTTGCGAAGAAATTGAAGAATCATTGGTTACCTCAACGCCTGTGAGTCGTTTAGATCGTATATACTATTAGTCAAGATGAATTCGTATTTAAAAATCTTCTTGACCAGATGACAGTCCTGTCGATACCTCGCAGCCTACTTATTTTGATTTTTTATCATTTGATATTACGCGTCATGTACGCGCTTTGAACAAGATACTTGACGCAGTCGTGAGTACATAGGTCGCTGCATTTGTAGATAGCGCAAGATTGTGACGTGTTGATAGTAAGAAGAAAGCTATCCGATCAATATTGTATCAAAGTAAAAGAGGGATTCGCACCACTGGGTAGCCAATAATGAGTATAAAAGAAACCTGTTATGCAGCTTTTTGTCTTGGAGATAAGCATTTTCAATTATCTAATGCTTCCCCCCCGAAATATACACATTGAAATGTCATAGCAGGCTTCTTTCACTATTTCCAAGGGAGACATTTATCGTGGCAGTGTCGTTAAGGACGTGTCGACGTCTGGATTTTGCTTATGTAATCATCCCAAAACCAATGCATAACCTGACCCCGAGCGGATCCAAGATTCGGACCGAAAATGAGATCTCTCGGGTCGGGTTTTGCCGTCGTACACTGTATTTGGCGGCGTTAATCAAAACGACCATTCCTCTGCCTCATTTTCGAGTAGCCATGAGCTGCAAAGGAAACCTAATAACGGGATCTAACTTGTCTGTGCGTTGGCTGCATTTCTCAAATGATCTAGACTCACGCCGGTCACCCAACCAGCCAATTTCCGTGAAGCCCGAACCAAGAGAAACTGTTATAATATCCTTGACGAGTTTGAACTCTATGAATGAGTCTGACTACAACGTGCTCGAGGAAAAACCAGAGCCAACGGATGCGGCTCGCGTTGTACGTGTTTCAACTAATTAGTAGACGCGACGTGTTTTACCTGTTTTTTCCCCAGTCCAAAGAGAGAGGCCTTCCAATCCCTACATATGCTCAGGACAACGCGACAGGATCTTCACAGACGCGTACAACTCCACTAAGCTCTGTTTCTGCGAAAGATGAAGATGAAGACCCAGACCCAATAAATGCCTTCGCATCTGCCAAGCCGAAGGGCCCTTTCTTCACACACTATAAATCCTACACTGAGATTGATTTCACGCCAGAAGAGGCGCTCAAGGAAGGTTTAGGCATGGTATCATCAATCGAATCTAGTCTAAAACACTTGCAACTCGGAAGCAAGATTCGCCAAGAGGTCTGGACGCGTGAAATAGAAAGGTAGGAGTTCTAATAATCAAAATAGTAGTTCCAAGCTAGCTGAATGCTGCTGCAGTCTTACAAGTCAGGGTGCTCCGACTACTCTTATTGCTGTGTGTGGTGGTAGGTTACCATCTAGGACCCGGCTCACTCCTGCTGATCACTGTGCATGTCAGCGACTGGTGCAGGAAAATCTTCGATTCTAAATGCTATTTTAGACGGTATGGGACTTATTTCTGAGCGTCTCTCATGCATTAACACTTCCATGCATGTAGACAACATCGTTCCCACCAGTGGCATGCGCGGTATGTTCTTTTACTTTGTTTTGCACCACTCCATATGTCATATTTCATCAGCGTGTACCGCCGTCGTCACAGAAGTCTCCTACCACAACAAGCCAACCATTGATGCTGATGTTTCCTTTTTGTCGGGGACCGAGTGGAAAGAAGAGCTTTCCATTCTCCTTACTGACCTCGTCGACGAAAATGGGAATCTCAAAAGAAGTACCGATCTCAAGAGTGATGCTGGGATTGCTTGGTCCAAAGTTTGCACGAGACAAAACTCGCCGATGCTTTCTGACCGTTGTTGATCTAGGTCCACGCCATATATCCTAACATTTCACAAGAGCAGTTGATACGTATGTCTGCTGACCAAATTATTGCTCAAGATCAAGGTTTGTCTAATTGCATATAACTGTATTGGTGGCCACTGATCTGCAATAAATCGCAGCCATTGCGAAGATCCTCGGAACTACCAAGAAAGTTATTGCCAAGAACTCTAAGAGTTTTGCCAAAGAAATAGGCAAGTACATCGACTCGAAGGACCAAGGACGAAGCGACAAAAAGAAAGATAAGGAAAAGAGATCGAAGGAGAAGAAATCGAAGGAGAAGGAATCGAAGGAGCAGAGTCTGATGGACAAAGTAAGGGATACAAGCGGCATCTCACGATATAATGACAAAACGACCGACGTTGACATGCCTGCACTTTGGCCCCTTATTCGTCAAGTCAACGTACGGTGTAGAGCTGCTGCTTTATCGACTGGTGCTGTGTTGGTCGACCTTCCAGGTACAAGATATCCTTATCTTCAGCAATAAATGCTGAGACCTTTTGGTTTCTGGACTAGGCGTGGCTGATGCAAATGCTGCCAGAAACAACATCGCCAAGGAATATATGAAGAAGTGCGATTGCATATGGATTCTGGCTCCAATTACTCGAGCCGTCGATGACAAAACCGCCAGAGGTGAGTTATATATGGATTGTATATTGAGCATATTTTTAAAGTCCTTCAGATTTGCTCGGGGATGCCTTCAAAATGCAGCTCATGAGTGCGTCGTTCGTCTTGTTATGTTTTCTTTCATGATTATAATGTCTTTTTAGTGGGTAAGAAAACTATTCGTGCAGAGTTTCGATTCGTCGAGCTAACAAATCCCACCTTTATCCCGTAGACGGGAAGTGAGTGCGTCATGGGCTTATCCGCATTCTCATACTCAATCCAGTATATTCACAGTTATGATGACCAGACTATCACTTTTATTGGTATGAATCATGCAGTAATGTGATGATGCGTCTCTCAGCCGTATTTTCTGTAGCCAGCAAATGTGATGACATCTCATGCTCAGAAGTCATCCGAAACCTTCAACTCGAGGATGACGCTGAATTAGAAGAGATCGAGGAACGTCTTGAGTCCTTACATGACAAGATATATCAGTGGAAGAAGACGAAAAATTTCGCAGAGAAATCTGCCAAGGGTGAAGGCTCAATCAGCCTGTTATCAAATTGTTGCTAACTTCTGTTCAGCGGCTGATCATGAGCTTCGGGAGCTGCAAGAACTTCTCGTAAAGCATGAAAATCTAAAGAAAAATGTCTTCACCGCCAAGAATAGTAAGGCAAACAAATCCAAGACGAAGGAAGCCTCGACATCAGGTTCTTCCAAAAAACGGAAAAATACTCGTGATGGCAAAAGCGGATCATCAAAGCGGATCCGTAGGAGCCGCACCGATGACAATGAGTCCATGGACTCTGATATCGATTGTGACAGTGATTTTTGGGACAGTGACAGTGATTCTGAGTACAGTGATGGGGACAATGGCAGTGACTTCGAGAGCAGTGGCAGAGGCTCCGAAGACGAGGTCGAAGTATCTATCGACAGTACTGTGGAGCCGGATTCAGGCAGTGCTGATGGGGAAGGCGAAGATGAGGAAGAGACGCAGAGGTCGCTCCAAGAGGAAATCAAGAAAACTAAAGAAAGTATGAAGTTGACACGCGAGCGCCGTTCGGAGGTCCGTAAGCTGAAGAAAGACGCTAGCGACGCTTTGGCAACTTTGAAGAGGAAAATTTCTAAGACCCAACGAGAGAAGAACGCTTTTTGTTCTTTGAAACGATCCGAGGTAGGTCCAATCGGGATTTTACTGCGAATGCTGATGTGACTTTTCCCTAGTACTCCAAGGAAGTTCTCAAAGAGGACTTCAGGGTTGGTTTGAAGGACCTTGATGGTTTGCCATAGACTGTTCGAAGCTGATCCCCGTTCGCTGAATGACTTTATCTTATCTCTTCAGATGCTACTGCTGAGAAACGTGATCCTCACAACTTCAATCCCAATCAGAGTATTCGAGGTATGTCGTATGCCATGTTTTGTCGCGCGGAGTTCCTTCTCTACATGCCGATTTACAGATTACGATGCTATTGACCTTCCCGTGTTCACTTGCTCTAGCCGTGACTATGTTCGTCTCAAAGGTCACATCTCCTCTCCAAGCATGGTAGGTTGCTCAATTGACGATCTGTTTGTTCTAGAGCAAGTGGAAGGGGATGGCGAACCAACGTGTTTCACTTCCACCAAGGACACTGGAATTCCTGACCTGCAACAATGGTGTCACCAATTGACTGTCTCCTCTCGAGAACGATCTGCCAGAAACTTTTTGGCTCACTTGAAAACGTTTGCCACATCTGTCCTGTCGTATGTTCAAGGTATTGGTGAAGTTACCAACGCAGACCGTGAAGACTTGCGTCGCAAGTGGGAATCACCTAGCAATTTCAAAAATGACGATGACCAGGATGATGAAGATGTATGGGCTGATTGCGATATTTGCGACCCCTTTTCAGCCGTTCTTGATGATCATGATCGTAGTTGGGGGGCTGCCCTGTACTCGATGTCGAAACCTGCTCCCAAGGTTGACGAGTATGGGCACTATGTGGGGATTATCCCTCGGCTAGCGCTGGTGAGATTCTAAATGATCACTGCAAATGCAGCCGCCCCGCTCAAATCATTCCCTTCTGCTTCAGGAGTTCTCAAAATTGGTAGAAGGTTGCGTCAAAGATCTTCAAGAGCACTTTAAAGATGGTCTTGAAGACAAATGCGAAAAGGGGGCTGCAAACGTAAGAGTCATTGGTTTGGTTTACTTCAATTATGACACAGGATAACATGCTTCTCAGGCTGCTGCTGCTGCTGTCACAATAAGCGATGAGTTTGCTAGCTCGATGCATTGGACTACGTACCGAGCCAGTGAGCACAAGTCTCTTCAAATGTGTTTCATATAACTAAGGATATTCTAGCACTTCGCCGTCACGGCTCGTGGCGCAGGGATCTTAACGTGGAACTCGTCACGCCCTTCACAAGGAACATTGCTCACACGTGGGGAAAAGTGTTCGAGTCTGATTTGTTCGGCCCATTCGAAGCTGCCTCTATTTCCTCGATTAACAAGCTCCTCCAAGATGTTGAAGATTCAGCAGCCCAAGGCCTGAAGGACCGGTCTAGGATTCAAGGTGAAAAATGCCTTGAAGAAGCCTGTGTCGCTCTTAAGAAGACTATGGAAGTGGTACGAAAGACAATGGACAATGAGCAGAAGGAGGTGTCAAGGTGTATGGCTCCGCACGTCCAATCACAGCTCGTTGAAGGTTATGATCGTGCAATGGAAGAAACAGGGACAGGAAGCGTGGCACGTCAAAGGGTATTGTTTTTCCGTCTCGATCTCAATACGGACCTAATCAATTGTATGAATGTTCAGGACTGTTTCCGTGGGTTCATCGATAGTTGTAAGGACGAGATCTTTCATGATGGGGCCGACGTCGTCATGGATCGTCTCATCAAGGCAGCGGAGGCGGTAGGTAAAGCACTTGACGGTGCATTGGGACAACTGGCGCAGAAGGTGTGTTCAAAGTCTGACTGCTCAAGGATTGTCTCATCTAATCTATCTCTCGTTCTACCAGGTTGAAGTCAACATGTCTGTCCTCTGGGAAGGTACTTGTGATGATCCTGCTCAGATTAGGGCATGCTGCGACATGGTGGCCATTGTCAAAACGGTGCTCGAACATGTGGAGTACTGGACCATTGCCCAGAAAATAAGCCATACCAGATCAGACAAGTGATGGTACTAAACCTATAAACACTCGATACCTCATCAAATCTAAGCGTGGTCTAGTCATTTTACTACTTGGCGAGATACCATTTCCCGTCAATACATTCCACTTACGAATAGCTGTATACTAGTTGTTTACATACTCATGATCCATAATAGGACACTTTTTTGCGTTTTATGAAGGAATCTGTATAATTCAATACAAGCAATACTCGTGAAGTAGCAATAACAATGGTACAAGAAGTCATATGGTCATCTGGAGTAACAGCAGCAATATGGCGATCTTTTCGTTCGCTGGGGAAAAGTCGTCGAGCGATAGGGATACATGAAATCAATGATCAACTTTTGTTGATAAGTACACTGCCCGGTGTCTGCATTCAGACTCGGTATATAGGACGTCCTTTCCTGTCCACCTCGGCACCCGTGCGTGCATCGGAATACCGCTGCCTGCGCGAGTATCCCATGAATCCCCACGTCCCTTTATTGTTCCTGTACTTGAAGGGGCCGCGTGGTGCTAAACCAAAGAAACGGCGCAGGCGCTCTCCAAATGAAAGACGAGGATATGCCGGCGTGTATACCCCATAGACGGGTTGCTGCTGCGAGGATGGATGGGTCAGCGTAGGCACACATCGACACAAAAAAGAAATGTACCATGACGACTGGAGCAGCAGCAGGAACGATTACTGTCTGGGCATGAGAGTGGTGATGACTACGATGGCTATGACGGCTACGGTGACTGTGATGACTGCCTTGGTAGGGGACGCCTATAACTTCTGGTTGCCCGAGATAGGCGCCAGCGGCCGGTGCGTATCCAGGATGGTATCCATTGGAGGCTGCATAAACGACGGGCTGTGCATGGCCAGCATACGCGGACCCTTGGGTAGGATAGTAGGTCGTCATTTGTTTGTGGAGACGGACCAAGTTAAAGAAGCGTTTTGTAGGCAGCCATAGAGACTCTTTGACATTCGGGGCTACTTACATCACAACCCTCACTGACATCACGGCCTCGAACGGGCCTCTTCATAGCCTAAAGCTTAATACGAGTATACAATATATGTACTATGCATTCTACTCCATGGCGTCAGGAAAATCGCCTTCATCAAGATCAGGAGGCTATCATGCTTGATCAGCTACTAATCCTTGACCAATCATGAAAACATACCTCTTTTGGTTCCTCATCCTCTCCATATTGCATCGTATAATCTATGTGACTAATCACTGTCTCCAGTGAATCGGAATTGGTGAGATCAAGAGGCAAAAAAGACACAAGTGGATGGTCCTCAATCTACACGAAACCTATGAGTAAGATCTTCAGATGTTGACCATGGCAGACATGGCTGAGAGTACACCACTTGCTAAAGCTATTAGTGAATTTGATAGATAGCGGAGAAACAACCTAACGAACCTGAAGAACTTGTATCTGTCCTCCATAAACTGCGACTCGATAAGATAAACTGCACACGTGCGGATGCCGAGCCTTTGCAGGTCTCGTACAAGGGTTGGGAGGAACGGATGATGGGTGTACAGTTCGATTTGGCCTGCTCGTCTTTCTACGACATGAAAACACAAGATGAAGTTTCTTCTTACCTGGGCAGTCAATGACAAGGTAATCATCGTCAAATCCCCCGAGCTCTTCCTCTAGCCAGTCCATGTTTTGCAGTAGATACCTATGTCGCACGTTGAATTTTCCCATTGTGTCTGTCGTCATCGCATGGACTCACTCACTCACTCGAAACAGTAAACGAGACCACCATTCGGTCCATACCCAAGCTCATTCATTACATCCTCCAAATTGATTAGATCGCGAATATCAATAACGGGCGCATACTCGAAACTGTTGGTGTCTGCAGCAGGATCGAGATTGACGAGATGACCCGTTCTTTTGGACGCTTGAAGATGAGTGAGGAACGAAGCGCTGAACGTGGATTTGCCGGCGCCCGCAGGCCCCGTCACTAGCACTGCATACCGCATCGAGGCTAGGAGTTTTTTGAAAAGGGCAGTCAGTCAGCTTGGATTTGGAAATCAGCCATGGTTCCCACGGTCGACGAGCGCAACAATCTCCTCTTAGTGCCGCCATGTCGAGGCCACCGATCAATGCAGAGCAAACTGCGGCCGGAATCACAGTCGACCCATTAACCCTAGATCGCGTTATACCAGAATCAAAACGTCCAGACGGAACGTGAGTGTGCTGATCTCATCTCTCATACCACCCATCAATGCCATGTACTGACTTTGTTTCGAGGATTCGCAAGCAGATCAAGATTCGTCCGGGATTTACACCACAGGAAGATGTCCGTAGATTTAGAGGGACGCGACAGGCGCAGATGGATGCTAATGTCCTACCGAAAGGACATATCATTGGCTGGGCGCCACCCCCGCAATCTGCGGCCTCTGATGCAAAGCCTCTGAGCAAGGCTGCGAAGAAGAACGCGAAACGGCGGGGCGCGAAGAGGGAGGCAAAGAAGGATGAGGTTCCAGAGGATTGGGATGATGATGATGGAGCCAGCGATGCTAATGCAGGCGAGACGAAAGCAACCGCCACCCAATCTACAAGCGAGTCGAAATCCGCGTCATCAGCATCAAATGACGCGTCTAGTGGTCCACAGGAGTTGACGGAGAAATTGCAGAAACTTGAGGTCAAATAGCGCTTACATCGAATTCTTATTCTCTGTATGACCGGATTAATTATGTGTACAAATACTAGAGTGGTATATATATACAAGTATTGCTACAGGAGTTAATTATCATGCGATACGTTTGGTTGATTCTAAATGCGTCTAAAGGCTCTGCCCTATGTAGTGGGTTGCAACCCATTGCCGGCGTCTAACTGTGGTGAAGGTGGTGGGGATGGCGTGGGGGGTCTGGGTTTGGGCCGAACCTCCATCATTACGATGATGAACAGGACGAAACCAGTCAGAGTCACTTGGGGGGGTCATTGAACTCGGCGTCGAAAAGGAAGCAAAGATCTACTCACGAACAGCACGTCGCATGTTCTCCCACTTGATCTCCTCAACATCGGTACGAAGATCACTGACACTGACAATAACCTTGTTCAAAAGTTCCTATTAGAAGACCAATGTCAGTATGAACAAGATTATTACAATTCAAGGTCGACCTCTATAGCGATGTCTCGTTGTTTGTGGTCTGATTTCGCCTCGTTCTTCCGATTGTTCACATCCATCTGAATCCTGTCAATATACATAAATGACAAAACCGCGACAGACGCATCCATGGATACGCACTCGTGCTTCAATATATCGACATCTTCCTTCATCTTTACATCCAATCGATCAACTTCACGACGCAAGGCCGCTGTAGAAGTGCGTATTGCGGCCGAGTCATTCTTGGTCATCATTGTAATCTCTGCACGCAATTCTGAAAGTGCGGCGCGAAACAAGTAGGCTTGCTGAAAAACGTAGGCATAAGAGGTAGATAAGAAGTATCAGAAATACTGCATACATTGTCAAGGTCCTTCGCTGTTAGCCCATCTGAGCGAACCCTTCCTACGCGATCGACAAGAAGTGCGCGTGTAGCACGCATAAGACTGCGCGCCGTTTGCTCCGGAAACGTCTTTTCCAATGCGACAACGAAAGAATGTGTATGAAAAGGTGGGTTAGTGTATGTCGGACGAGGGGCGAATTCCGTAGAAGGAACACCTGTTATTGGAGATGCCCCATTCAAAGGCTGGTCGCGCGTGAACGTAGACTTTGGTCGCGTCAGGCTTGGACCAGAATCGGAGCCATCTCCCGTAGCAAAAGATTGAGAAGGACTGCCAGAGGAGTCTTGTGTACGTGCAAGAGATACAGTGGCAGGATTCGGAGGATCGGTGATTGTCTGGTCACTATGGAGAAAGCGAAAGAGTTGTCTAGGAGTAGTAGGCCAGGGTGACGGCGAAGACAGTCTATCTTGTGCAGGCAGACGACAAACCCGGGGCAGGCTACGCAACATGGAAATGATGGTTGGTGGGCCAGATAGACGTGATCGTCAACTCCCTGTTGATGCCTGTTGAAATTTCCTCGTCCTTTCTTCAATTACCCAGGGTAGAACTATTATAAATTCAATCAATCTCACTCTTTGTTCATGACTAACGGGATAGCCCCGGTTTTAAAGGCTGCGTTGTGCTCTCAGAGATATTCATCAAGATGTCCAAATCTCCTGCTACAAAACCAGGGAAGCTGACCCTATACAGCAACCACCTTTCGCCTAACGGCCTCAAAGTATCAGTCTATCTCGAAGAACTCCGCGCTAAAGACCCAACTCTCTTCGAATCCATAACGTTAGTCTTTCCCAATATCGTCTCTCATACACTAACCTGTGTTGTGTAGTCTAGAAAGAGTTGATCTATCGACGGGGAAACACAAGGTGAGCAAGGAATCATCGCTAAACGACCAATCTCTGAAAGCTTGTGATCAGCAACCCCCGTTCCTCAAGCTGAACCCCAACGGCCGTATTCCAGTCCTCATCGATCATAACGCTGATGACTTCCCTGTCTTCGAAAGTGCAGCGATCTTGTTATATCTAGAGCAGAACTACGATAAGAAGAAGGCGTTCTCATTCGATGCGGAAAAGAACCCAAAAGAATACAGCTCAATCCTGCAATGGGTCTTCTTTGCCGTAAGGAGCACGCGTTGCTGGTGCTTGCAGTCAATGCAATGATCATTCTTTTTCCACATAGCATGGCGGCCTCGGTCCCATGCAAGGTCAAGGTCAGTCGCAATCATTTCACGAAAGAATTATATCACATTGACTTTATTAGCTCATTATTTCCTGCATTACTGTGCGGAGGATGTCCCTTTTGCTAAACAAAGTCAGCAACTTTCGACGTTCCATTCATACCCAAGTTCTCATATCCTTAACAGGATACTTTGAGGAGGTGAAAAGGCTGTATGGTGTCCTGGAGAAAGGCCTTACCAATCGCGACTGGCTCGTGGGTTCAGGACGCGGGCGCTATACTATAGCCGATATGAATGCCTTTCCATGGTCAGCTTAAATGACATTGAAGACCATGATTTTGATTGATGTGGAACTCTACAGGGTCCGGCTGCACACTCGAGCTGGAGTCGAGGACCTCGATGAATGGCCTAATCTCAAAGTAAGTTTTTATCTCACATTTCAAGTGCTTATCTGATTAATACGACAATCCGAAGGCTTGGCTTGCGCGTATTTCTGAGCAGCCGGGAGTGAAAGCTGCCATTAAATGGGTGGCCTTAAAGTGATAATTGATTATATGCCCTTTGTTACTTGTATATTGAGTTTTGTCTGCTGACTCGACTTAAGAAAGGACACTTCATTCCTGCTAGTTGAGATTACAGTCTATGACAGATTCAAGCCTTTCCAACTTCAAGGCCCCTCTGTACCGCAGGCCTATTGAGGGCGCGAGCTAGCCATGCCTATATCCCAACGTTAGCTCTGAGAGTCGACTTGAAACGCGGCAATATTTCGTACTTTGACATTTGGAAATTCGTCAAGAGTCTCAATACCTGCAAAGGTGTGGACACGGACCCTGTGCACGCAAGTCCGGTCAGGACAATGTCTGCAAATATGCTTCAAACAAAACTTCAACTGACCAAGGGAATGTCTTCATGTCCGCGATAGTGAACTTGCCCCTGCCTGAACCGGCGAGCCAGTCACGATCTTTGAGACGGATCTCTAGGACACCATACAGGCGCTTCGTTTCGTCAAGATAACCTACAGAGCATGTCAAGTTATGTTGAGCGATTATGAGGCAGAGGATGTTACGTTTCTTGGCATAAGGTATATCCTCTTTGGCGTAGCGATTGAAATGGTTTGCTATGTGTAACATTTAGAACGTGGCATGACAGGATGTATGCAGAGTAAAGACCTACATTGGCCTTGCATTGGGCCGACACCTCCGTGCTATGCATCGAGTGAACATATAAAGGAAAGAAATGCACAAAGGCCTTACAGCAAAGAAAGTCCACTGGAGTATCTCGCTATACTCATTGGGATTCTTGGCAGGGTCGTACCACAGTTTGAAATCCTTATCGTAGTTGTGTGCCAGATACAACATAATCGCGGACGTCTCGAAAACAGCAAATTTGGTGGACGTAGACATCGCTTGTGGAAGTTCGTGTCTGAAAATTCGGGGGGGTTGTTCTTACAGTTGCTCTTTATATGGGAGACCATGTGTGACATCATCCGAAGTTTGCACTTACAAATCCACTTCTCAGCTGTCCACAAGTTGTCGAGCTGATTTCAAAGCACATTCACATCCGATATAGAATTTAAATATCAGGACGCAGAGTATCACGGGATCCCACTTGTCTGGTTGTTGTGTAGCAATAGCCATTTATGTACTAGGTACAATCGTCTCTTCTGATTTTCTTTCTGGTGTATACTCGAATTGAGAGCCAACAATGTTTCCCCGAAAGCGCTTCCTCATGTCAAGCTGAAAAACATGAATGATTTTAAATCTCGGAAATCTGTGGTAAGGGCGCTCACCATCCCCCGTTTGCATTCAAAGGTTGCTTTACGAAGCGACTGGCATTCCTCAGGAAGTTCCTGGACATGATATTTCAGACAATCAGAAGGGAGGTTGCCTTGTTTTGTGACGCAGTCAGATCGCATCAAGCAATCCTTTAGTGCTGCGATGAGGTTCTGACACGAGGAGGCCATTGGAACGTCTCACTGGCAGCAGGATTTTGGGTGGTCAAGGACGTGATGGATCACGTGGTAATTTTCCCCCTTGCTTCATGACGATATCGCGATCCATCCAGTTTTTCCGTAAAATAATCCCAACTGTAGCTCCCGTTCCACATAGGGCTGTACTCTCGCTTGGAGGATCCGATGTTTCTGAATTTCTCAATGGGATCATCGCTTCACATGTCGCGGAACCCAAAGTACCACGTTATTCTATGTTTCTGAACGCCCAGGCACGTACGGTCGTCTTCCGTCAACCCGTATGAAATTGACATGAAGACATTGCTCTTTCAGGGAAGAGTTTTATACGACGTCTTCTTGTATACGTCGTCGGACGCCGCGGGCAAACCTATCTACCTTCTGGACTATGACTCGCGACCTTCTCATGCTCCCTCGTTGATTTCCTTACTCAAACGATATGTACTTCGCTCCAAGGTGAAAATAAGAGAGATGACTGAAGAGTATGACGTCTGGGCTTCCTGGGGAAATCCGGCCATGTCGGAACTTACAAGACGGTGGTCATGGACTCATAGTGGCGTTATTCAGCCTAACTGGGAAGGGTCAGAATGGCCGTGGGGCAATACGAATGAGTCAATTTGGGATAGAAGAGCGCCAGGTATGGGAAAACGTTTCCTTGTCAAGAAGGGCGCACTCCGTATGTCTTTGCTTACTATTTTAATCCTGGAACTCTTTTGAACGACTTATCCGGGTAGCACAGGAAACTTCTGATCACGAACGAGCTTCCTCTGACGCGTATACACTGCACCGGATTTTCAACGGCGTGCCCGAAGGTCTCGAAGATCTGCCTGCCACTCAAGCATTTCCCATTGAGTCCAATATCGATATAATGGGTGGATGTAAATGAAATATGTATCTGCATCCTTGAGTTCAATCACTGACTATATCAAACCAACAGTGGACTTCAGGAAGGGTTGTTATGTTGGTCAAGAACTGACTGTGCGGACATACCACACAGGATCTGTTCGCAAAAGGATTCTCCCTGTTGCGATTTTCAAACCAGGACTCCCGTAAGTAACGGACTGGTTTCGCTGGGACTCAATGACAATGGCATTTCACATAATTCTCAGCCTCGATGCCAAAATAACGCCAGAAGCCCCTTCATACCCTCCCAACCTTAGTATTGTGTCCACTCGTCTTCGGAGTCCGGATGACACTCCCCGACCACGTGGGACTGGCAAACTCTTGACATCCACCCAAGGCATAGGGCTGGCTTTATTGCGTCTTGAACAAGTAGAAGCCGCAGAACGAGGCGAGCTCGTTCTACGATTTAATGTTGAAAGTGGTACGAGTCAGGGGACATGGGAGATACAGCACTGGTGGCCAGATTGGTGGCCGCGGCGAACAGAAGAGTCGTCTGAAGTGGCCACTTCCGAACGTTAGACACCGTTACGGTTTGTCTCCAGAAATAGAATGTGGATAGAATCTTCCGCGTTTCTTGTTAAATGGGCGATTCGATGGTGACCGAGGCGAACACGTATTCTCCGTCATGGCTAACAGAAACGTGAATGGGACCAATTTTGGACTTTTCAAAAAGTACAAGAGGATGGTATTCGAGAACAGGTTTAGGACGCACAGGACCTTCGCCTAAACCATGATACGATAGTTCCTTCCAGATTGGCTGTACATTAGGATACATAGCCTTGTATGCGGCCTCTTTCACAGCCCAGCTAGAAACATGTTTGGATAGCGTACTGTGCGGAAAAATACATAACGTACCGAACTGCTAGGAAACGAACACGTCGAGCCAGGTCTGATGTCGGTAGCGATTGAAACTGGAGTACTTCTCTCTGACTCAGGATGCGAGCGGAAAGTCGAGAGCCCCTACGCTGGAACAAAGCAGCGATACGAGGCACATGAAGAACATCCACGCCAATGCCCAGGATGGCCATGACAAGAAAAGAGTAAGAGTTCCAAAAACTTTTTCAACTCAGATCAAGAATCTATATTAGCGATTAGATTTATCTTCTCCATCATGGCTACTTCGACAGTCTATATAGCAGCTGCCACTAATAGGCACTCTCAGGCGGCTGCTATATCCAATAGTTCCCTTGCTGCATTTGGTTCCTCCAAGCTGATTGCGCTGTGGGATATCTCTGTACGCTCTTCCATGCAACCACATCTCACAGGAATGCATCTCACAAACGAATCAAGAACGAAATTGACCGTGGCGTACACGAAACACTTCCAGGACACGACGGACTCGTGACATGCGTTCGCTTCTTATCAAATACGACGTTTCTCAGTGCAGACGATCGTGGAACACTTATACTTTGGCGGAAACTTGGATCACAGGCACGCATGTTGTACTATCCACCTGACATCCCTAATATATTCCTGCTGCTTTTTAGTGGAGTTTGACTGGTAGAATCCAGGCTCATGAGAAAGCAGTCTCTTCTTTCAGAATCCAATCTCACAGGGACAACCCCTTGTCCTGGCGTCAGGTTCTCAGGACGCGACCGTCAGACTTTGGAATATTGAACCATGGAGTCGGCCCGCCTCCACGTCCCAAAAGGATGGATCAGACAACCTGAACGACGACCTTCTAGATGCATTCGAAGCATCACTGGCTGATGTTGGTGATGCTGAGGAAGGTGGAAGGCAGATATCACTAAAGCGACATATTCTGACTGTCAAAGGTGACCAAGGAAGGTGAGTCGTATCTCTGGTCTTCCTTTTACTTTGCTTTTCTTCTCCGCAGCTCGCAGCAGTTTTCGATAACATTCGACGCGCTTCTCATTGGACATGAGGCAGGCGTTACTTCCGTCGCCTGGAAACCCCCATCCGTCGATTCTGAACCAATCCTATTGTCGACTTCTACAGACTCATCTGTTATACTATGGTCTCAGTCGAATGTAGTAGCGCCAACAAAAGAAGGTTCAACGTCCATTTGGATCAATAGGCAACGTTTTGGGGACATTGGTGGGCAGCGGCTCGGAGGCTTTGTTGGTGGCGCATGGGCGAAACATGGTCAAGAGGCTCTGGCATGGGGGTGGGCGGGGTCTTGGAGGCGTTGGAAGTGTAACACACCTGCAAAAAATGCTCATGGAGAGGTATGGATGGAAGTCGGTGCTGTCAGCGGTCATAATGGACCGGTTAAAGGACTTGATTGGAGTCCCACTGGGACCTACCTTCTTTCTGCTGGGTAAGATTCCTGAATTCTAGCTCAAGTCAATTTCAATCAAGCATTCACAGTCTGGACCAAACGACGAGAGTACACGCAGCAGTGCCTGATTCCCGCACAGGAGATTTCGAATGGCATGAGCTCGGTCGTCCTCAAGTACATGGATACGATCTGATTGATGTCGCGTTCATTGATCCTTTACAATTTGTGAGCATCGCGGATGAAAAAGTCGTGCGAATTTTCGAGGCTCCACGCAACTTTGTTGACCTGACTGAAGAGTTGGGAGTTGCAAAATTCGCTGAGAGTGAAGTAAGCCTTGTCCCTGATCTTACTGGTTATATCGTTGTCCATCTTTGATAGCATCAACGTCCTCTTGCTGCCAATGTACCACCCCTGGGATTGTCAAACAAGGCAGTGGAAAATGGTTGGTTTTTACTCATACATATAATCTTACTGAGCAACCGTGTCCAGCAGAAGCATCCACAAGCATACTTGAAATACGAGAGAGGAGACCTTTCGAAGCAGAGCTGGCTTCAACTACTCTTTGGCCAGAAATTGAGAAAATCTTCGGCCACGGTTATGAGGCGAGAGACCTGGTTTGCACTGTGTTTTTCTCAGACTCACATTTTCTCGTAGTCCATGACTCTGACAGTTTCTCCAAATAAACGTTTCCTTGCAACTGCATGCAAAGCGACAACACCTGAACATGCTGTTGTCCGAGTCTATGACACGAAAAAATATCAGCCTGTGGGACAGCCACTCGGAGGCCATTCTCTGACTGTAACGCGAATCGCTTTCAGCCCTGATGAAAATCTGGTTCTGTCCGTTTCAAGAGACAGGTCTTGGAGGCTTTTCAGGGCTCACAAAAATGATGGCGAGTCCCATTTTTCCTGATGATGATTCATATATGATATATGTTGAGCATCTCTTCAGGTTTTGTTCCAATTGCCACGGATAAATCTCATGCAAGGATCATATGGGACTGCGCATGGGCCAGCGAAGGAGATGTATTTGCAACTGCGTCGCGAGACAAGACTGTCAGTTTTTCTGTTGATTTATATCGTACATCGTATCCTAATTCCAGGAGAATCATCCAGGTGAAGATATGGGAACAACAGCAAGAAAATAAGTGGTTGGCCGTTGATACCATCAAGACCAGCTCACCTGCAACGGCGGTTGCATTTACTCCATGTGGTACGCACCACCGGTAAGATTAGAGCCACGGAATGAACCTTCCATCTAACACGTCCTCAATGTCATAACAGACGCCGGCTCGCCATTGGATTGGAGACCGGTGAAATCTTCGTGTATTCCACTCCAACTACTTCGACGGCACCTTGGCGTTTAGATACGGCAATTCCGTCAAGGTTCGTGAATCCAGTTTAGGCGAAGAACCGGGACAAAAGCTGATTCTTCGGCAGGCTTGCACATATCGATCAAATTCATCGACTCGCGTGGCGGCCAACAAATTCTGATGCCCCAACGAAACTTGCAAGCTGCAGCGAAGATGGTACAATAAAGATCTTGATTGTTCCAATTATCGAGTAACAATGGTTCCGATTATTGCGCATATAGATAAAAGGAAAGCTGATGTACAATGTATGAGACAATGGGCTTGACAACCCAGATGATTACCAGGTACACAAAGACACAAAACTCTGCGTGATAACGAGCTCAGCGAAGATGAGAGACGTAACATAAGGGTATCTAACGATGGGCGTGGTGTGCAGTACATCAGAAACAGACAAACAGCAGGCTGGGGGGTAAGGATACAAAAGGTATCGATGGGGTCATAGGCCCGGCATTCAAACGATATCACGGAGAGTCATAGGAACTTCGGGCTGAAAAAAGTCATGTCATGTCATTTACCCATAAAGCAAGAGCAAATCGACTTACACATTTGATCCTTGAGGGAAATGACGTGTTAGTGACTGGCACAAGAAATTGGTCCCAAAACTCACTTGTAAAAACACTCTATGGACCGCAACATTTCAACATCTCCCCCCGTGGCAGTCACGAAATTCACAACGACACCCGCTCGCGAATAGTTGGATGCAATCGCGGGGGCAACACTGAAAACAAGCCCAGTAAACTTTAGACAGATGGAAAGACGCAATTAAGGGCATATTTCACCGGTGAGCGTATTCTTCAACAGCTTTAGGAAGGTCTTCAAAATAGAATCATCGGCATCATTGCAAATTCAACAAATGCATAGGCTTACCATAATTAATGATGAAAGGAACGTGAGAGATATCAGAGGTTTTGACTTGAACATCGTAGATGACTAAGACTCTCGTCGTGGGTCGCATAGCAAGGGGAGTAGAATTCCTGAATTTGTTCAAGGCAGCTAATTTGGTTCCTGCGCTCATATCACCATGCTTTCCCAGGTCAAACAAAATTTCAACGGGTACGTGAAAACGCTTACCAGAGGGACAGCTTCCAAACCTCGACTCGCCAATTTATAGACAACTGAATCCAGCGATGTCATCCCCCCGACATGTACTATTGCTTGATTGACTTCAATGTCGTCAAAAAGGTCCACCAAAGCATCGAGTTTCCATTCTCTGGCTTGAGCTGTCTCGGCACTGGACGAAGCCCCCCTTCCAGAACCAATGATGCCAAGTCCACCAGCTGGTGCTACAGCAGTGGGGTCTGCTCTACCGCTCGCTGTAAAGGCCAAGTATAAATAGTACTGACGGAGACCTCGAGATCCTTGACCGCTGTCTGTGTGTGTAACGTTTCCATCGCGTCGGACAAGAACACGAACGGGCTCTCGTAGTTGTATGGCAGAAGCTAGATTCAAGACATCTTGGGGAACTGTATTAGAGAAGAGAGCAGTTTGGCGCTCAATCACAGAGGCACCATTTAGTGCCGGCTCAGGAGTAGATGAAGGTATTGATACGGCAGAGAATCTGCGGCCTTGGTTCTGGAAAGGAGAGATGATGCCATTACTTGGCTCAACATTGCCGAATGGAAGTATATTTGGGGTAATACCAGCGTTTGGCGTTCCAACTGGGCGGGACCGAGGGGGAGGAAGAAGTTTGACTATATTGAAGACAAACTCGTGCAGATTGCGAGCAATGAGTTGGTCAACTTCATCCAAGACAAGAAACCGGACCTCAGCACCTGAAAGTCCGCCGGGAGTGGTGAACAAGGCATGAAGTTTCTGAGGGGTACCGCAGATGATGTGGGGCATATTCTGTTGTAGGATTCGCAGCTCCTGACTGAAGTCAGTATTGGTAGACATTGCTCCGACGCCAAGTGCGGAGCGGACTCCAATGGGCCCTCCCAGATCTCGAATCATGCGTTGTGCTTGGGTCGCTTGATCTACTGTAGTTGACATCAAAATCACAATCGGACCACGATTGGGACAAACGGTGATATTGGTGGCAGCAATTTGGATGGCTGGTATGACGTACGCGGCAATTCTTTCCTGCGTAGGAGGTGCTTGGGCAATGATGTCAGAGCCTCTTAACAGAAAAGGTAATGCGCGTTGTTGTATCTTGTTGGGCGGGCCAATTCTAGGAGATGTGATCAGCTGGAACAATCTACGAATGTGCATGGTCTCACCCAAATTTAGTGAGAGATCTCAGAAGTTCAGGTGTCAAAGATAGTTGCTCCCATTTGGAGATAACTGGGCCAGAATCTCGAGGTGACCCACTAAGCCAGTTATCGATTGGTGGATCCGAGACCTGCCAAAATATGTAAGTTATTGTCTTTGATGGGTCAGTTGGGACACTGTACCCCAGACGAATCTCGACGGAGCAGATTGGCGACAGAGCGACGTTTATCCCGCATGAGACTTTCCTGTCGGCTGACGTTTGGATCCAGGGATCTCATAGGTAAATCAAGGTTACCAGCAGACCATGTCCGCACTGGAGGGTTAGAATGGCGTGTCATTGACCGTATTTCAGGCCGAGGTGGTAACCCGTGGCCGAGAGCAAGTGGATGGGAGGAAGGTATCGTCTGACTTGGAGCAATATCACCGTGTTGAGGATTCATAGCCACAATGGAATTGCTCCGTAAATCAGTGTTTGTCGACTGCATTTGTTGTGTTTGGATGGCAAGAAGCTGCCCAACGGAGGAAGTCAGAGTGTTTAACCGCTGAGAGATCGACGATATGTCGTCGGATGGTACCGGTTGATTGGGTGCAATGTTTCCCAATGATGGTCGCGGATTCAACATCGGCCTACTTATCTTAGGAGAGGGAAGGTTGAGTCCATTGGGATTCGCAGGAGCGAATGGATCTTTGAACTCTGGCTGCGTCGAGCCACCTAAGGATCGCTCTACAAGGATATCGACTTTTTGCTGAACATCGCCAATACTACGTTGAAGCTCCCGTGTCACGTATTCACATTGCGCCAGACGGTTGACAATGTCATGGATAGTAGATGAAGCTTTTAATTGAGCTTCAACACTTCCTGCGGAATCACCACTCGGAGTGAATTGGCTACCGGAACCCAACGAAGAAACAGGCGATGATGAAGTCTGACCACCATAGAATGACACACCAGTCTGATGTACAGCGATAGGCGGGGTCGAAATACGGTCACGGCCTTGTTGTCGTAAAGTGAAAAAAGAAGCTCCGAATGCTTGATTGTCAAATCCTCCGGTGTTCGAGTCAGGTATCACCAGTTTATCACCATCTTCGGGTAAAGTATCCAAACTTCCTGCCGTGCTTATTTCTCTCGTCACTTTGTTCTCTAATTCAGGATATACCTTGCCTGCGTCACCTTGGCGATGTGTCGGCGATTGTCGAGACCGTTCATATGGCTCGGTAGGCGGTTTCTGCTTGAAATCCATGTTACTGTCCATCGCAGGGCTGGGAGACGAGGTGGCAGAGCGGTATTCAGAGGATGAAACAGACAAAGAGCGTCGATCCTGTTCCTTGAATATGTGATGAAATCCTAATCCCAATCCAATTTTGCCCTCTTCGTCAACGACACGAGAGCCTCCAGGGAAGAAGGGCATAGATGCAGGATTCAGGGCTGCGCTCTGCGCCATGCTTTAAATAGACAGAACTACTTTGTAACAATCAAACCACATGGAAAGGTTGGCCATGGGTGGCAGTGGTTGGTAAGCTGATGATTTCTGACAGTTGAGGAAATTGATCTTACCACAACGGTCTTATTAGAACAAAGGTAACTATACCGCTTCCATAGACAGGAGCAGACAGTGAGCCGGTGAAAGGCTGAAAGGCCACTGTTTACTTGTGCAGTGATGAGAACAATCGTTGGTGGGTGTGACACGCTGGCAGATTCAAAATAAAGCCCGATCTCATCAAACCCGATAAAAATTGGATATTATAGTTTACATATACATGAACATCTATATACGTGGATATGGTGACAAGACATAAAGGACATAGGTATAGTAAACATCAGATACGGTTCCTCAATTTTATATGATACACTTGGCAAAAGAGACACCACAGACATGGTGGCGATCATTAGGTTCGATCAATAGGGTAGGCTCGGCAGCCAGTCTATCCAAAGCGATGAAGGTAAATACAACGATGTAAGCAGGTATTTGTTGGCGCACCGATTAGGAACTCGACGAGATTGATTGGGAAAACCCAAACGCACTGGGAATAGATGTAGGATAAGGTTGAGAACCGTGACGGAAAAACTCACTTTGCGTCTTGCGCAGAGCTTCTGGCAGTTCACCTGGTAGCTTGGTCACCTAGGAAAGATAGATGATCAGCTCAAGAGAACTTCTTGACAAGATCTACCATACCACAATCTTTCGCCCGTCAAGTTCTGTCCCAGTAAGGCTAAGGGCCTGATCGGCAGCAGAAAGCGCACGAAAGGTGACACTAGCATACCGAAGGTCGATTGAGTCATCTTCAGTGGGAACAACACTTCCAAGGCTGCAACGAATAATAATGTCGAGTATCTCCCCACACGGAGCAAATAGTTCACGTAGTCTCGAAACAGTGATGTTTGATCGAAGCTTGGAAAACAAGCTAACATCAGGTCTTCAGTAGACAAGCAATTACGAACGATGTACATACATTGCCAACGAACACGTAAGGACGGGCGAACCTCACTGGAACTTGTTCATAGCCTTTCTTCATTACCCTCTTTTTTGCAGCGTGAACAGCTTGATATTTTCCTCGTCTCTTGTCTTGAGTCATGGTAGCCTTTCCACGATACGCGTCGTCCTTCGCAAGGGCTTGTAGAGCTTTTGAGCTTCGCGGTGCATTTGTTGCGGCTGGATCCACAAAAACCTTTGAATTTAACATATGAGTAGAAAATACACATTGAATTTACATAAAGACGAACCTTTGTGGTTTCGGGCAGAGCTGAAAAACGCATGACAGTATTTTCGAGAGATGGATGGGGAAACTGGTTTGAAAAAGAAATGGCAGAGATGGTAACGCTTTTTATACTCTGTCTGGGGTCAAAGCGTTATGAATAGTATATCTTGGACCGATGGCCGTTAGAGATGGCCGTTAGAGGTCGGATTTGCTTTGTTCACGAGGTGGCCCAGACAGTTGTTTCGTGCAAACAATCGCCTGGATAGCCATCCTTAATTGTTGGAATTGTAAAAGGGGCGCTCAATTATTCTGTTCACAAAACGGGCGCTCAATTATTCTGTTCACAAAACGGGCGCTCAATTATTCTGTTCACAAAACGGGCGCTCAATTATTCTGTTCACAAAACGGGCGCTCAATTATTCTGTTCACAAAACGGGCGCTCAATTATTCTGTTCACAAAACGGGCGCTCAATTATTCTGTTCACAAAACGGGTGCTCAATTATCCCGTTCACAAAAGGGGCCTGCCTCAATTAGCGCCCCTAACTGGGTTTTTAAGTTAATTTATTGATAGCACGTGGGTTGTCCATCAAAATATTCGCCGAACCAAAACTGTCAATTTCGTCGAGAAAAGCGATCCCTTGTACTCAAGCTTCGAGTGCTCAAGCTCAACGCTCACTGCTGATTGTTCGCATTCGTCGACTTAAAAACCCTACAATCATGCCACAATTGACCCAGATATATCGGAGTATTCTCCGTGAACTGAGGAAGTCGGTGAGCTAATTACCAGGCTTATTGCAGCAACTAGTCTTAATTGTTGCAGGCAGTGGCTCCTCGGAAAGCTAACAAGACAGTGATATCCAGCTTTCGTTCAATAGCAAATAGTTACCGGATATCTGGGTCACCAGCCGTTCTTCAAGATCTTCAAAACGCATTATTGTTTCTCCGATCCCAACGACAGCACAAGGTCACTTTGTTCACGCACGTCCGTTCTCATACTTCTAATGCGAGAATTTCCAGGTACTGATAGATCGGTATAACCCTCTCGTTGACCTCACACCCGAGCAACGGATTAAGGCGACGGCTCGGAGAGTTGGCCTGGACATGCCCCTTGAACACAAGCCCGAGTAAGGCTAGATTGAATTTGCACGTGCTCGAGCGGGAAAATTGGGTGTTGGTTCTCGTATGTATCCTAGCCCTATGTGGGTCATCGGCTCCATCGCAGAACCTAACTCTTGAAGTCTTTCCATTCCAGTCCTGCCGAAGGGCTAAGAGGACATGGATTCGTTTCATACACCTGTCGTATTTCTACGAATCACAATTGGCGTGTCGAAAATCGATATCCTTCTGCATGCCTTCCGCCATTCACTTTCACGTTGACATAGACAAGCCAGAGATTACCTGTCCAGATACCCTGTCTGCTTTGGAGGTCGCCACACATCATCTTGTCAACCTTTCCGAGCCTGTTGCCTTTCCTACGGAGACAGTATATGGTTTGGGAGCAATGGCGCTAAGTACTTCCGCATCCACTCGGATATTTGCCACGAAGGGCCGGCCAGCTGATAATCCCTTGATTGTTCACGTCTCGTCTTGTGCGATGCTTAACTCATTGCTCCCCGATGATTACGTCTTGTCAAAAGCTTATCAGGTTCTGATCAAACACTTCTGGCCTGGAGCACTAACTCTCTTATTTCCAAGAAATCCTGGAATTGTTCCGACAGTCATTACTGCAGGCCAATCAAGTGTAGCGATCAGAATGCCCTCTCATCCAGTCGCTCGAGCATTGATTGCTGTAGCCAATGTCCCTCTGGCAGCCCCTAGCGCCAACAGCTCAGGAAAACCTAGTCCTACTCGAGCAGAACATGTTCTTCACGACCTTGACGGCAAGATCAGTGTCATCCTTGACGGTGGCGCCTGTGAGGTTGGGTTGGAGAGTACAGTCGTTGATGGACTTCATGAAGATGGAAAATTACGTGTCTTACGGCCTGGGGGTATAACCGTCGAAAACATTCGACGTGTTTTGGAAAGAGAGATGCATGATTTGAACGAGATCCCAGAAGTTCTGGTGCATCGCCGCGATTACGCAGATGAACAAGTCGAGTTGGCACCCACAACACCGGGCATGAAATACAGACATTACGCACCATCAGTTCCCTTGACTCTCTTGATGACGCATTCGCCTCTTCCTGCCAATGAATCGACTGTCTCAATTTCCCAGCTCTTTGCATCGCTCAGGACCACCGAACCTCTCAAAGTTGGAATTTTGGCTCCTACTGATTCAGCCTTATGGAACGTGTTGCCTTCGCATGGTTTTGAATGGCACAAATATCCGCTAGGGCCAGCAGCAGAACCAGCAGTCTACGCACACCGTCTTTTTCACGGTTTGATCGCACTTGAGCGTGAAGGGGTCAATCGGATGTTTATAGAAGAGGTGAAAGAGGACCGAGAAGGGTTGGCGGTGATGAACCGTGTCCGGAAGGCAGCTGGCGACGTCCGTTGGATTGCGGACAAGTGAAGAATACCCAGGTTGATTTGAGAATCGCATACTAAAGCCATTCACTTGCCCCGCCACATACTCGGAACTCGTATTCAGCCTCGTGCTGATTCCCCCGAGGGTGAGTGCCGATGTCAATACTGGTTGGCCGGTATAAAATGTGGCATAGATGTGTGAGCAAGTTCTGCGGGTAAATCTATTCATGCTAACGGCTCAGACAACAAGCGCGGACTTGCTCCTTCCTCAATCTCCGACCTCTCAAGATGAATCCATTTTACCCGCGCTGAATCCACCTTTGTCGGCGACAGCTCCCGTTGAGGTTCTTTCCGCTGCTTCAAGCACCGATGCAAAATCGTTCCTTGGATCGCTCTACTCTCATGACACATTTGCTTTTAACTTACCAATAGTCGCTGCTGAAGAGGTCTTCGCTCCTCTGCAAGATTCCTGTGGTTTCAACTGCGAACCTCCCTCTTTTGAATCCCTCTGGGGCGATTTTTGATTCTTCCTCGATGGATCACATGAGGTCGATCCTGCCATGTCTCTGCCGTGTCTACCATTCTTGATTTCAGACTTTCTGTCCTGTATTTTTAGTTTTATCTACCATCATCTTCCCTTTCCATCCATCCATCCCCAAAACCCACTTCTAGATTTGGGACAACGTCACTGTATCATACATATTCTCTTGAATTACGACTTCATGATTTCATGACTGTGGCAACTTCTCAGATTTGATATTTGATTCTATGTTTTTATCTCCTGCAACTTGAGAATATGATTAGTCGCAAGAATCGGAAAAGCGGGACATTTGATTGTCTGCGGATGTTCTTTCGGCCGTTATCAAGAGAACATTCAACAATAGAAATCAGTTGCAATTATCCAGGATAGAATCCCTTCAACACAATGAACGATTGCAGTTGGTGATATCTAAACCACTGTTGCGCTCTTTGGCCATCAAAAACTCGAATACTTGCTTATGTGGACGCGTTGAGGCACGTGGCGCAGACAAAGTTTGAACCTATTTCCGTGCAGATACTTGGGTACCCTCACAGTGAAGCACCGCGTGTATCTCATATCTTCTCAGACACCCTTGTGGTTTTTCTATATTTCTCGTCAATCTAAGATCGTCGGAAGATTGTAAGAGCTGCCGGCAAAGCATAAATGCTTCCCATTCGAGTCATGATCTGCTTCCCATTTACATCCACGTCCGTCTGATTCTTTTGGAGTGATCTTCAATCCACTGTGACTAGTTTACGTTACCACTCATGTGCGTATAAAATCCAGAGTCGGTCAAATGTTCTTAATCCTTGTCCTGTTCCCCATGTTCGACCCATCTCAAGTACTATCTCATATTCTAACGAACATCACCTCCAAAGTCCAGCCATCAAGACCCCAGTTGCCCAGTTCGTTTGATTACTTTGTCACGAACTTCTCGGTAGACTTGATCCAACCCGCCGTAATAAAGAAATGGACAGAGAATCGTGGTGTCATGCAAATGACGCGCATGAAGAACGAGTCCCTCCCGTTCATGGACGAAGAGTTCTATCACATCCCTACATCCTTCATCAATCAAGTTGCTGCCGAAAAGTATTCTAGCTTCTCTTCTCATAAACGGTATCATTGAACGGTACAAAGGATTTCTAGTGATCCGACCGAAACGATGATTTTTCCAAGGCAAGCCGACATATTTCGTCACGCAGCTCTGGAATGGATGGCCAAAGGTGAGACACAGGTTATTGGCAGGTCTCTCTCGGTCTCTCCCTGGAAGTGAGTGCTGATTATATGTATAGAGCAGTGGGTTGTTGATCCCTCGATGGAGCCGGGTATCGCACAAATTGTAACAAAGCGCAAAAGTGCGGGAGACGACATGAGATTCGACAAAAGGACGAAAATTTCCAGTCCCGCCGACACATCCAACTCAGAAATTTCATCTCTGTTTCAACCGTCAAGGCCTCAGATGATTCAAAGCTCGCCAAATACCGCCTTACAGGCTTCCTTATCGGAAGGCCAAACGACTGCATTTCAGTCCATAGTACATATGCCAGGATCTCTCGCGTTTCCACCACCGAATAACACACAACGAGCTGTCTTAGCACCTCGGGAAATCAGTGGGTGCCAGACCTCGAATATCTACGTGCGCCACAGGGGCGAATCCCTGCCCCCTACGTGTACATCGAATCACGATGAAAACTCCATCGCCTCTAAATCACAAACGTTGTTGACATCCGAAGGTATACGAATGGTGCTCCAGGAGCAGATGAAAATCAGCACCAACATTACTGGAGATGAGGAGAACCAGAAATATTACCATACTCTGATTGCTTCTATCCCGTCTTCAGCCAAAAACCTGCGCCACGGACTAGAAACTGTGATCAAAGTCGACCTTGGCTCCTCTTTTCGGGACATCGTAACATTGTTAATCGACCTCGAGACGCTCCATGGTTTTTCGGTCCCTCTCAAAGGGTCTTCCTTGCCGACTTTGCCCAGCCGAGGTGTCGAATGGGATCGCGAATGGCCGAGGGCGTGATGGAGGACGTGTGACCGTGATCGACATCGGGAGATTCTCCAAGGCGTGGTGGAAGTGGTGGACGGACATGCAACCAAAGTGGCATCAACGTGACACTCAATGACAAGCCAAGAAGAGTGACGCCAGAGCGAGCTGAGGACGAGGATTGGACGTGACGTGCCTGCAGAAGCCGGGTGCCAATGGATTAATCAGTGTTGTAGGCCTCTATGGATGGGGAGTAGCGATCAAAGAGCAGATAATACCCTTGGGATCAGGAGATAAAAAAGCTGACTGGTCCCATGCGGTCGATGATTGCCGATGGGTCATGGAACGTCTTATTGAAACTCTGAAGAAAGAGCCAGATGAAAGTTGGTCAGAAGCTCATAGATCCGAAGAGGGTGAACCAAATGTTGAGGTAGATGATGATGATTTTATGCTATGAATACTCGTACCATACTGTAGATCGAGGTGTAGAGTAACTTCTGGACGAACACGGTCGTCAAAGACGCTTCTGCGTTCTGGATGACCATGAGACGCGGGGGGATGCTGTATCCTGCACGGACGTCGTGGCGCAGGAAAGTCTCTGCCAATAAGGGGTTACCAATCGTGTAAACCACAGCAGGAGGCGTGTCCTCCGCTTCGTGGTAGACGTTCATCCATTTGTGGTGGTTCATTTCGAAGAAATATCTATCGCGTTCCCCCAGTGGTTCCATTGTTGTACTTTGGGCAGAAGGTAAAGACAACTCACACGAAATCCCTGTCGGAGAGGGCCCCAGTAACGCCATCCACGATCTCCTTCTTGGTTTTACCGCCCAGCACCTTCGTCAGAACTCCGCCCGTCTCGGATTTTCTCACTTCTGCGTCGAGGCGTGCGATAACCTCGTTGAATGGTAAAGTCGTTTCGTATGTCACTAGTTGTGCAGTGAATGCAGTGGTGGTTTTCTTCATTTTGTTCGTATGTATATACCGGTGGCGCTCGAAAGGGGATCAAGTTGGGGCTGGGGACTCGAGTAAACTTTCCGTGCAGATACTCTTTAAATGGTTCAAGTCTTCGGACATCAGCACAGTAATGATGTGTAACGTGGGTCAGCAGCCCAGCGTAAAACCTGAATAATCAGACCCCACACAGCTCCTCATAACAAAGTAGGCTCTCCTGTGCAAGAGAGATAGAAACGGGAATAGTTGACGATGTTCTTCAGACCGTCGTCAAGCCCAGTGGAAAGAACAATGGTCGGTACCGTTCAAAGCTTTGATTGACTTCCGGATGGATCTTTGTTTGTCCGGTAAAGGTTCAAGTTGCCGGTTAGATCAAAGTTTTTCAAGGTTTGGGATTCCCATCACTACCAACTAACCCATGACCTCCACGAAGAAGCGCGCAGCACTAAGCGCAGATGACATACTTCGAAGGTTGGAGGAACCTCGAACAAAGAGAGCACGACTGTCGATACCTGTAGACGAAGATGATAGTGACGATACACGTGCAAACGGTGTCTCGAGGCACGACGAAGATGAGGATGGGACTACTGACGAGGAAAGAGACAAGGCTGGTGTAGACTCGGGTGTTGAGCACGAGGAAGACGACGAGGATACGGATGACGCGCCAATTCGTCTTGCAGAAGACTCTGCAGTGCACGATCGCTTTGGTTCTTCCCTGGCTAACAGGACTCGAGATTTACCAAAGAATACTCCACAATCTCAACTATCAAAAGACGTCTCTTTCTCTTCTCTGGGAATATCGGCACCTTTGCAGACAGCGCTTACGTCTATGTCGATTCGCACACCGACACCAATACAAGTAGCTTGTATACCCCCTTTGCTCGCGGGTAAGCCTAGAACGATATGATGGACGAGATGAGAGACTGACTTTTTTTGCCAAGGCAGGGACTGTATCGGCAATGCTAAAACGGGTTCAGGTAAAACCATTGCTTTTGCCCTCCCCATACTCCAGAGACTTTCTGTCGATCCATACGGAATCTTTGCACTGGTCCTGACACCAACGAGGCTCGTGGGCTCTTTTCTTTTGGCTTCTTCATGCAACCACTTATAATATCTGTACATAGAGAGCTAGCATTTCAGATATCTGAGCAATTTGCAGTATTGGGAGTGCCTTTGAACGTGCGGACTGCTGTTGCGGTGGGTGGTATGGACATGATGGCACAGGCGCTCGAGCTTGGGAACCGTCCACATGTGGTGGTAGCGACACCTGGGCGTATCGTGGACCACCTGCGAAGCAGCAGCGGCGAATGGAATCTCTCCAGGGTCAAATTTCTAGTGTGTCAAACGAAGCTATTTATTTCTGCTACTAAACCATAATGGCAGGTTCTAGATGAAGCGGATAGGCTTTTAACACCGACATTTTCCGACGAGTTGGCGCACTTGTTCAAAGTTCTTCCTAGAGATCGACAAACGTGTCTGTTTACCGCTACATTGACACCGTCAATAGAAGCACTCGCAAATGCACCCCCGAGATCTGGGAAACAGAAGCCGTTTATTCACAGGATGACTGAAACGTAAGTGGCGGAATATGGGGATCAATGAAGATAAACAATGTATTGAATTTTAGGGTTGAAACCGTTGATACCTTGGAACAAAATTATCTACTTGTTCCCTCGCATGTCAGGGAAGCCTATCTTTACTATCTATTATGCAACCCGCCCGAGTCGATTGTGCACATGCGGCGCGCACCTCCGGAACCCAAGACAGGATCGCAGAAAGGCAGACTGAAGAAGGAGAGGAAGAGATCTGCGAATGATGAGGACGAAGCACCCGAACAGCCGCCGCCCACGATCATTTTTTGTGCTCGGGCTCGGACAGTGGCGTACCTGACACACCTGCTCCAGTCGCTGTCGATACGTAGCACGGCGCTACACTCTCGACTGACGCAGCGGGAACGACTAACGTCGTTGTCGCTGTTCCGGGCATCGGTGGTGCCTGTGCTGGTGTCGACGGACGTGGGTGCGCGAGGGTTGGATATTGAGGAGGTGGCGATGGTGATAAACTGGGACGTGCCGCAGGAGGCGGAGGAGTACACTCACCGTGTTGGGAGAACGGCGCGTGCAGGGCGGGGCGGAGTTGCGGTGAGTTTTGTGACGGAGCATGATGAAGAGCGTGTTTTGAAGATAGAAGAACGGATCAGTAGGCGGAGTGTTTATGTGAGAAGACGATGTACTGATATGGGATTAGAAACTCGGCTGACGGAGATGACAATGAAGGAAGAGAAAGTGTTGGAGAGACTGAACAAGGTATCTGCAGCAAAGCGGCTGGCACGGATGGTAAATTCATTTATTATTATTATTATCATTTGATACTTAAGGACGAGCAGGAACTGCACGAGTCTGGGTTTGGGAGGCGGGAGGAGGTGCAAGAGGCAAAGACTAGGGTATGATGTCATGGTTATATAATGTAGCTTGGAATCGAAAGGGAGTGAAACGCTCTTGGCTATGGACCACGCCGTCGCCACTGCTGACTGGGGTTCTGTCCTCCAGTACGTCGCCCAAGACGATGTCCAAGCAAATTCTCCTAGTCATGTCCAAGCAAATGCTCCTAGTCAGATACCCACTCCGCCCCTCTCCAACGACGGCACTCCAGTCATCACTGACACTGACCGTCCTGATCCAACCCTTGTCTCTGTCTCTACTACTTTTTATCCTGGCGCACACCTTCACTCTACTCTTCCTGAATCTGTTCTCCTCTCTTCTGATGCCGTTTTTTTCTATGTCCACTCTCACCGTCTTCTACAAGCTTCGTCTAACGCTTTCCATTCTCTTCTTTCTCCCAACCCCAAAGAATCCGACTCAGTCATCGATGTTCCAGAAGTCGCTGCTGTCCTCAACATTATTCTCCATATCATCTACGACATCTCCTGTGCTCACTACTCGCCCTCATTTTCCCAGCTTGTTTCTGCTGTCAAGCGTCTCTCCTTCTTTGGCATCGATCCAAAGTCTATCATCGTCCCTAACACGCACATATACACCCTCATCCTCTCACACGCCCCTCTTCACCCCCTCGAATCATACACTCTGGCCGCAAATCACGACCTCTATGACCTTGCTGCCGCAACTTCCTCGCACCTCCTATCCTTTCCTCTGTCCTCTCTTACTGACGAGATGGCCCAAGCGATAGGTCCAGTGTATCTCAAGCGTCTTTTCTTCCTTCACTTTGGCCGCTCTGACGCGTTAAAACGTATTCTTCTATCGCCGCCACACCCTCATCCCCCAACGCCCTCATGTGATTTTTCAGACCAGAAAAAACTCACTAGGGCTTGGGCGCTGGCGTCGGCGTATCTCGCATGGGATGCACGGCCTGGTATGCTATCATTTATACTCTTGGTCAATGCGTATGACTGATTCCCCCCGTTAGACCTGTCCACAAGCACGATGGAGTCGGCCCTGCGGCCGCTGGAGGAACACCTCGGATGTGAGGATTGCAAGGCAGCACTCCAAACCCGAATAAGAACGCTTATTGTACAGTGGGCCATGGTCAAAGTGCGTTCAATCTGCAAAATTAATTCTTGCTGACCCTAATACATTTATTATAGCCTACAATATAAATATTTTGACGATTGCGTACTCGACGCCATACTCTGCAACGCAGAATGCATGTCGGTTCCCCCCTTTTTCCTTCACAGGTAACAATGGGTTTTGTACATCTCCTTTCAAATCCTCGCATGGATTCATTTTACTGGCAGCGCCTTACTTGCACTCATCAATCCCTTCTACTGTTCAAATTGTATTATCAACAACATTCCGCAACATACACGCATATCAAACTCTGTAGCATTACCCTCACGGTTCCAAAAACACGCGCGTACCGAATTTATGACAGTATTTCCTAGGTAGTCCTAGGTAATGATTGTGCATAGAGAGTGATATACCTCTGCTTTGGACAACGACGCGCACATCTCGACGCGTGACGTCACATCGGAACAAAACCAGCATATAGTAGTACAAGGTTACTTGATGCGTCCTCCGTCATCGATTTTTATCCTCCGCAAGAATAGCATCATTAAGCTCATCAAGCGGTGCAAGCTCCTTCTTGTCCACCAAATCGAACTACAGGGTGTCGATAGAGTCAGATACTAAATAGATGGAGAATGACAAAACATACTTCGTGGATGAACAGGAAAAAATGTCGATAACTCGTGTTGAGATGGGCTGTTTGATGTCAATGTCCATCGAGGTAGATACAACATCAACTGCACGGACAGACCTTCAATCCCCAAAGCGCATATTTGGTCGAAATGGTTGCTATAAATGTGAGCATATACTCGGAATAGGCGACGGACAATAGCGCGGACTGTGTCACGGAAGGTGCGGGGGAATGGAACGCCTGAATGATGTTAAGGACGAGATAGACGAAATTGATGGTTCTCACCGATCTTGTTTGGAAACATGGCCTCATCGTCAAGCAGGCTTTGTGCCCAGTTCATAAGTGCGTCAACGTATTCGGGTGCCGGCAGCTTGGTTGGTCTCTTGTACTTTTCGCCACCTTCCCAAAGGTATTCGTAACTGTGCCGGACAAATCATAAGACTGGATAGTTGATGATTTCAATAACCATACCGGGGACCAGCAGACATTATCGGGCACTGTAAAATCAGCCTTATCAATCAGCCTCTGGTGACCCAACCGAAAGAGAGACGCTGCACCTCTTGCGCGGTGCAGAATTCAGTAATAGTTCCGTACAGCATATTCAAATGGTTAAAGAAATCGACAACTGGAATGAAAATTTGGATCAATGAACGTCGAACAAAGGAATCGAGATCAACATATACCATGCACCGCAAGCCATTCGTTCGTGTCCTCTCCCTCCGGCAACCGCACGGCTAAACGCAAGTTCCCCGATCCCTGTATGTGCCGCCAGGCAGAGAATAAGTCCGGGTGGGAACTTGGTCGTAATCTTCTCACCAGGGTGGCTTCAGCATACTTTCTTAGCTGATACTGTTTCGTGCCCTCTGGGACATCTTTGCGCGGCTTGAACGTCCTGGTCTTTCCACTGGTGTTGAGACCGTACACACATTAGACAGATTCGAAATCAACGCAGTAGGAAGTGCTTACAGGCCAAAGAACGTCGACATTGTTGCTCGATCGAGAGTGCTCAAGTAGCTCGGACAACCGGAAGCTAATCAGCCTGGATTACATAAGCGGAACTATCTTTATCTTTTCTGTAGATGAGAGATCTGCATCATGTCGCGAATCATGTGTGTCTCACGGGAAATCCTATATAGGATGGGAATAATATACTGTCTGACCTAGACAACATCACTCAATCCACAAATGCCTTCTGTACTCTTTGTCTTCACATCTGCCAACAAGACTCTTACTGGCCGCCAAACCGTGAGTGATCTGGTAGTGAGCCACATTTTAAGCACGGACTAACCCGTATCGCGGCAATAGGGCTGGTACCTCCCGGAAGCTGCCCATCCATACTGGGTGTTGGTTCCTCATGCCAAGATAGACTTTGCTGCACCTGCTGGTCCCAATCCCGAGGTAGACGAAGGCAGCCTTCAGGTGCGTCACATCCCATCCAAGCACGGCACAATAAGATCCTGACGTCGAATCAAAGGCGTATATCAATGATGAAGGAAGCCAAAAGTTCCTCAAGGATGAGACTGTCAAGTCAAAGCTCGCCAGCGCAAAGAAGCTTTCTGAAGTAAATGTAAAGGACTATGATGCGATATTTTATGTCGGGGGGCATGGTCCCGTCATTGATCTCGCCAGTGACCCTACTAATGCAATGCTCGCATCTCAAGTTCGTATACCCAGATCAGATGTTTATTTGTCCGAAATGTCGCTGACGTCGTGTAGTTTTATCAAAATGGCAAAATCGTGTCTGCTGTTTGCCATGGACCTGCGTCAGTATCTCTTGATTTGATTCGAGAGGCCGATGACAACTCACCACTTTACTAGGGCACTTGTTGGTGCCGTTGATGCCGCTGGGAAATCAGTCTTCGCAGAGAAGAGATTCACCGGTTTCTCTAATACCGAAGAGGACCTTGCTAAGGGAACCAAGGTACGTGCTCTTGTCGTTTGAGTTTGTATTGGATTGATGTCATCATCCATCACAGGATGTCCCGTTCTCCCTTGAAGACAGGCTCCAAGAACTGGGTGGCAAGTTCGAGAAGGCTGCAGAGCCATGGGGGGTAAG
>JAGDQM010008438.1:0-46973 GCA_017580835.1 Termitomyces bulborhizus
GTGGTTCCCAGGGAGTGAATTGCTTAGGCCGGAGTTCATTGAGACCCTCTGCTTTCTGACTTATAGTCGAAAGTATACCTTTTTGTCTTTACGACGTTAAACCTTTCTTTGAACGGTTTGACGTGATTGGATTGACTCAGCCCCAGAGCATTGGTATATTGCGCAAGCAAGTACTACATTGGATGTCTGCTGGCACTATAACAACATGTGCATCAAGGAAGGAGACAAGTGGAAGGCAGTGTTTCAAACTAACTAAGGGTTATTTGAGCTGCTAGTTATGTTCTTCAGCCTCACCAACAGTCCAGCTATATTCCAAATCATGATGAACAACGTCTTCTGTGACCTAATAATAGAAAGGATAGTGTGCATGTACCTCAATGATATCCTTATCTTTACAAAGACTTTAGAGGAGCACTGCTGCATTGTACATCTGGTTCTAAAATGCCTCTGCTAATACCAGCTCTATCTCAAGCTGGAGAAGTGCAAGTTTGAACATACCTAGGTGGAATATCTTGGACTCATGATCTTGCATAAGACAGTGGAATGAAATACCCCAGAACAAGAAGGAGGTTCAATTCTTCCTAGAGTTCACTAACTTCTACCAGTAGTTCATTCAAGACTTCTTGCATCACATTTGCCCCCTCTTCAACCTAACCTCAAAAGATCAGCCTTGGCAGTGGACAGATAACCAACAGACAGCCTTTGAGACCTTGAAGCATGTGGTGACCTCACAACCCATTTTTATCTCCCCTGATAACAACCTTCCATTCTGTGTCAAGGTGAATATCTTAGATTTTGCCACTGGAGCTGTCCTAGTCCAATGGTCTAAGGAGGATGGGAAGTGACACCTAAGAGTCTCAATACTGTGGAATGTAATTATGAGATCTATGATAAGGAGATGCTAGTAATCATTTATTTCTTTGAAGAGTGGTGTCACTTCCTAGAAGGGGCGAGGCATCAGTTTAAAGTCTGGACAGACCATAAGTACCTAGAGTACTTTTGTACCACAAAAAAGCTCAACCAATGACAGGTCAGCTAGTCCCTTTACCTAGCCAACTTTAACTTCATGCTTCATCATAGGCCAGGTCAGAGTATGGGTCATGGGACCAGAGCAGGTAATAATGACAATATTATACTGCTCAAACCAGAGCTGTTTGCAATTTGGGCACTTGAAGGTTTAGTGATCCAGGATGAGGAAGTATCTGTTCTGGTAGACATACAGAAGGACAACTAGGAGGGACTCTAGGAGGATGTAGTAGCTAAAGCTACTGCAGCACTCAAGGCAGGTCAACAAACAGGGACTTGTTCCGTCCACAGTCAGGAAATGGCAACTAGACCAGAGATGCATCTATGTGCCAAATGACCTGGAGCTGCTGTGATAGATTATGGAGCAGCACCATGGTTCAAAAGTTGTAGAACACCCTGGATGCTAGAAGACTCTGGAGCTGGTATTGTATAATTACTGATAGCCCCAGATATTGTGTTATATCAGAGCCTACACCAGCACATAGGCAAGCTGCACCCTCTTCCCATTCCTAAGGACTGGTGGAGCATAGTCTTGGTTGACTTTATCTTAGAACTACTAGACATGCATGACTACAATGCCATCATGGTTGTCATAGACAGTGTAGGCAAGAGGACATTCTTCATTCCTATTCCTATCACCATCACCTGCTCTGCCCTAAGTACTACTAATTTGTACTGTAAGAATGTCTGGAAGCTCCATGGCCTCTCCAATGTCTTTGTGTCCAATTGGAGCCTCCAGTTTGTTGTGGAATTCACTAGAGAACTATACTAACTATTAGGAATCAAACTCCAGGCCTCCACTCCATATCATCCCCAGTCAGATAGCCAGACAGAGGGTGTTAACCAGGAGTTGAAACAATACCTTCAGATCTTCTGCAGCAAATGACAAGATGACTGGGATGAGTGCTTCCAGATGTAAAGTTTCAGTACAATAACCATGTGCATTCTGCAATGTAGGCCACCCCCTTTTTGCTCAACACTGGATGCAATTCTTGCATGGGCTTTGAGCTATGCTAACATCCCTCTCAGAATGAGTCAGTCAACAAGTTTGTGAACCACATGAAGGAGGTGCAGGAGGAGGCAAGGGCTACTCTAGCCAAGGCCAAGGATGACATGGCCTAGTACTACAACCAACATTGGACTCCAGCATCAGAATATCTCCTAGGAGACAAGGTCTACCTAGATGCTGAGGACATTCAGACTACATGCCTGTCTAAGAAACTCTCTCACAAGTTCCCGAGCCTATATGTGGTTGAGCATGTAGTAGAACACTTGACATACTACCTGCACTTACCCCATGCAATGTGTAGTATTCATCCAGTCTTCCATGTAGTCAAGCTCTATTCCACTGTTGCCAATCCAATTCCAGGTTGACAAGTAGACCCCCCACCACTGTCAGTGATTGTGGACAATGAAGAGCACTACAAGGTTGAGGCAATCCTAGACAGTTGCATCTTTTTCCACAAGCTCTAGTACTAGGTCAAGTGAAAGGGCTATGGATATGAGGATGCTTCCTAGGAGCCAGCAGAGGATGTCAGGGCCCCTATTTGATTGAAGAAATTTTACAAACAGCACCTAGATGCTGCCAAGCTCATTCAGAGCCTGTACTCTCTCTCACCAGCACTTTTCCAGTCAGTATGGCATGCATCAAGGTGCTACAATCTAGAAGGGGGTTGATGTAAGCATGTGCCCCAAGCTAACGGGCTGTAATATATGGGATCGGAGTTGATTTTTCCCTTCCTTTTCGGGCACTTGTAAGTCAGGCTTCAACCACCTTCATGGCTGGACGGCTTGTCTTCGCTACGGCCATCTTCCCTCTCGTTCTTGCCTTCTCAAATACTGTACCATTAATTGCATGGTCCTCATACCCGTAGGACTTGGTTCCTTGTCGTATTATTAACAAATCTTTCTGAACTCTCTTGTCCAGGTCCAAATTCCTTGAACAGCTGTCTTCGAGTGTCAAGCAATCGCAGACTTTGTTTGAGAGTCTATGGCTTCACGAGGATGTATGCGAGCTGGACTCCGTCATTATTGTCGGTCAGCAGGGAGTGAGTGCTTCCTCGCGCAATAACGGACGTTGAGTTGACTGTGAATAGCTCCACGCGTCCGACTTGCGCACTCTTCCGCCCTCGTCGAAATTCGTTCAAATGCTTAGGGAATCTACATCTCAGCGACAATTCGAGTATGTTAGACCGCACCAAACCTCCGATCTCTCCGACACCGTAGAAATTATTGCAAAACGCTGCGGGTTCGAGACTGTCAATCTCACACCAGGTACTGCCTCGTACCGCTTTGTGCACGACTCGAAGAACATCATATATATTATGTTACCGTCGCTTGAGGGTCAAACTGGTGGCGCAAGGAGTGATAAAATGTCTCTCTACAGTACGTCATATATCACGGCTTATTGCAACCGTCTTCTGACCTTGTCTTATAGCTTCACAGCTCGCGAATGAACTCGAGTACTTCTCCTCACTGTACTCAAAGTACCTTGTCGTATACACTGGCATTTCTGCAACCATCTTCTCTGTACAGCACGACATTCGCCAACATATCGAAACGGCAGACGACAAATCACTCACTCGGCCCGTTTTCGAATCCGTGTTTGCGTCCTCAAATACTACCCTCACGCAGAGTGGGATCCTCAAACGCTACCAGCTCCTTACGCCGGGTCTCATCACCTCGTTGCTCGTTGTGTTCTTCGTACTTTTACCGATTTTGTCATTTGGGTTAAAGGCACTGGCGAGTATACGGAGCCCATTGGAGACGGAGACACCAAATAAGTTCAGTGCAGATGATAAGAAAAGACAGTAGGAGTATTGTTGTCCACCTTCATTCAGTGCGCATGGACAAATGCTATAAGATGTGCATGCTTAGTATTTCTGGAGAGAAATAACCCATCGATGTGGTGTTCTAATCGGGTTGCAAGTCAAGTCAGTGATGGTTTGCTCGAGAGGCTGTAAAACCTGCCGTAGCGCCTAGCATTAATGCCTTCTGACATTATTTGATACACACGCGGGTGTGAGAGAGCTTTAACTCTTCTCGCAGTCGGAAATTATAACAAGCATCTCTGCTGCGAGTCCAGTCGCAGCCAAATGCGTACAAGAATGACTGATGGGGTCGGCGTAAATAATGCAAAACCGATTGGCCCTTGGCAACGTTTTCTTCCAAATCATGCATCCGTCTCTGCGTGTCCTGTCGTCCCGGGCTCACCAACCACTCATAAAATTCCTCGGAAGACGCACATATCCTATCAGTAGGCGATCATAATTATAAACTCCTCTAAGCTTAACTGTACCTACAGCACCGAGCGTGGCCCACGCACACCCTGCAGCTCCCGCTGAAATCAAGAGCCAATTTCTGACGAAGCTTGAGAACTCAGTAAAGACGTCATCTGCGCCTGCTCCGACATCGACAGCGGCATTGCAACATTTTTGGGAGGCACCGGAACGGTTATGGAGGCAGGATATTGAGCAGGAAGAGATTGAGGCTATTTTAGTGAGTTTCTGAGCACTCTATCTTTGCCTCCTAATGATATCTCTTGAATTGTTAGACCGGCGGCGCATCCCTACACTAATCGGCCTGGCTATATTACAGTCGTACTTCTTAATATTACAGGATGCCTCAGTTTTGCGGAATCAAAGAACAAGCGGTATATTAGTTAGTCTCTCTCGGCGTACGCCAACAGGTGCTGCTCAATTTCAGCTTCGCCCATCACTCGCCACAAGCCCCTTGTTTTCGAATCCTCGTCTGGGCTCGTCGACGTTATCCCAATCTCGATTTCACCTGACTTATAGTCAGTTGCATGCACGGTTGACATCGCTTCGATCGCCATCTACGGGAAGTTGAGACGCACAAGTCAAACACATGAGAAGTTTGATGTACCTCAATGACCTCGTTCCGACTCAGCGTTTTCCCAGCCTTTGCTGCATCGTCTGCACCTCGCCCTGAATCAAGTTTCTTCCACTTCTTTTCGAGGTGATTCATTGCTTCCTGCTGCTTCTGCCCAGCAGCTGTTGCGTGGAAGCCAACGAAGTAACCAGCGGGATCCAGCTTGAAGACTTGAGGGCCATACTCAGGGTCAATGCCAATGAGGACCATGGCTGAGAAGTAAATTAAATCAAGTCGAAGATTGGATTTGGGATATTTATAACATACCTATGCCTAGCGGTCTCATAGCAGCGCGTTGCGTGTATACTTGGTTGATATTTGCCAATCTTTGCGCCAAGGCGTCGGGGGTAATCTCGTATCCATATTTATAACGGAAGTCCGCTGCCTCTGAGCGCGCACGGGTGACCTGGGCGCGAGCATCGGCTATTACGGAACAGCTTAGGTCAAACGTAGTATTTACTGCAAGACCGGACGCACCAATGAGACCGGTCATCACACATCCAATTGAAGGTGTGATACTGAATAGATGAGTAACAGTCGACGCGTCAAGGAGCTTGTCCTTTGTCCACGAGTTAAGTCGTTATGAACAAATAGTACACGCGATCTTTCGACGCACAGGAACCTTTCGTTGTGTAATGACAACGGACGTATCCTTCCCCCGAACCGCTACTGCTGTGTGGCCTGATCCTGAGATAGCTTTGAATGCATATTCTGGTAGATTAAGCGTCAATGAATTGCAAGATCCTAAATGGCCTGGATTGAACACCCACCGACTTGGTAAAGCCGGCCTTCGGGCGAGAAGACGGTGAGATATCTATATTTCGAGTTTAAAAAGCTGCAATGCGTTGAAAATAGAGTTATACCTGTCGTAGGATGTTCTTGACATAGTGGAGAAGACGAGCTGCGACAAGGGGGACGCGCAAGTCGTCACGCGATCGTGTCACGGTAACGTCACACACTGACAATTTCTGAGATGCAAGGTGCTGTATAATCAAACGTTTAGCCTTCTGACGATCTTTTAAACCCTCTTTTCACTCTTGACTTCTCATCGTCGCGTACATTTCGCGACTTCTAGATATATCCGACATTTTTGAGCTCACCGTACCTAACAACGAAAGTATTCTGGAAGTAGGGGGCGGTTCGGCATGAAGGAAGCGGTGTCCCATAAAGCACCGAAGATCATGTATGTATATGCCGACCTTGACATTCTCTCAACTATGCCAATTCTCCGTTTATAGTAAGAAATTACAGTTCAGCTTGCTAAATGCACAGGACACTGTAAAGATCTCCGAATTTGAAGTTACACATCGAGATCTATATACTGCAACAGATCGATTGCCAGTCAAAGATGGTGTCCTAGACCGTCGATTAGTGGGTCATATCCATCCTAGGAAGCAAGTCACTCATCGTCTATGGCAGGGAACGACTGACAAGAACGCGTTTTGCGAGACCTGTGGTCAATCCTCCGTTAATTGTGTAGGCCACTACGCATACATCAAGCTGATTGTTCCAGTTTTTCATATTGGATACTTCAAGCACACTATCGGTATCTTGCAGGCCATTTGCAAAGTAAGTCAAGACATACTGATGATACTTGAACCCTATCCGATGCCTAGCAGACATGCGCGCGCGTCCTTCTAGAGGAACCGGATCGTAGAGTCTTTCTCAAACGATTTCGACGCCCGAACCTAGAAAATATACAAAGGCAAGCTTTGACAAAAGCCGTGAATACTCTAGCCAGAAAATGTGTCTACTGTCCGTATTGTTCTGCCACAAATGGCGCTGTCAAAAAGGCGGGCGCACTCAAAATCATCCACGATAAGTTTCGTGCAAAAAAGACAGCGGAGGAGATGGAGAAATGGAAAAAGACCTTCACGGCAGCGGTGGAAGCGCAGAAGGAGCTTGCACTATACATTAATAAGGCAGTCCATGAAGACCTCAACCCTCTCAAAGTGCTTGATTTGTTCCGCAGGATTTCCGATGAAGTGTGTCACGTTGGGATCGATTCAATTGCCGTTTTGTTGATATGCGTTTGATACTAGGATTGCGAGTTGTTAGGATTGCAACCTGCCTTTGGTCGACCCGAAGAGTTCATTTGGCAGTATATATCTGTACCTCCAGCTTGTATTCGCCCCTCTGTTGCGCAAGACGGAGCGTCAAACGAAGACGATCTAACCGTCAAACTGACAGAGATCGTCTTTACAAATGCATTGATTAAACAAGGCCTAGCCAAAGGGTCTCCCACTCCTCAGTTCATGGTCTGACCTTACCCTTTCGCATGCACTTTAATATTCTGAATCGACTGGACTCTAGGAGCAATGGGAATTCCTTCAGTTATCTGTTGCGATGTATGTCAATTCAGAGCTTCCGGGTGTTCCATCACAGCCAGGCCAAAAACCAATACGTGGTTTTGTTCAACGATTAAAAGGAAAACAGGGTCGTTTCCGTGGCAATCTTTCTGGAAAGCGCGTGGATTTCTCCGGCCGCACTGTTATTTCACCTGACCCCAATCTACGCATTGATGAGGTTGCCGTGCCGGAACGAGTGGCCAAGGTCCTCACCTACCCCGAGCGTGTGACGCCGCATAACATAGAGAAGCTAAGGCAGGCAATACGAAATGGCCCGGATCTCCATCCTGGAGCGAACTTTGTGGCTCGTGGCGAGAACAAAAAGTTTTTGAAGTTCGGAAATCGAAACGTGATTGCGGAAGGATTGGCTTTAGGTGATGTTGTTGAAAGGCATGTCATAGACGGGGATGTCGTCCTGTTTAATCGACAACCAAGTCTACACAAAGTAATTGTTGTTCATCTCCACTTTTCTCCACTTTTACTGATTGACGTGTCAGCTTTCTATTATGTGTCATCGAGTACTCAATGATCGTATTTTATTGTTCAATGTGCTGATTGTCCATTTTTTCAGGCAAAAGTAAGGCCATGGCGTTCTTTCCGACTGAACGAGTGTGTCTGCGGGCCCTATAATGCAGATTTCGACGGAGACGAGATGAACTTGCGTCAGTGTATATCCCGATATATGTGACATTGACTCACTCGATGGCGACAGATGTACCGCAGACGGAAGAGGCACGAACAGAGGCTCTTGAGCTCATGAACATCAAGCACAATCTCGTCACCCCTCGTAATGGCGAGCCCGTCATCGCCGCTATTCAAGATTTCATCACCGCCTCATTCCTGATCTCTCGCAAAGATCGCTTCTTCGACCGCCGCCAGTTCACCCAAATATGCTGCTACCTCGGCGATGCGAACATGCAGATTGATATACCTCCCCCGACGATCTGGAAGCCAGTTCGACTATGGACAGGAAAACAAATATTTAACGTCCTTATGCGACCCAATAAGCAGTCGAAGATATTTGTGAATGTTGAGTCCAAGTGTCATAAATGGGAAGAAGCAAAGCCCGCGAATTACGTGATGAATCCCTTGGCAGATCTTTCACCGAACGACGGGTGGTTAGTAATTGTCAATAGCGAGATCATGTGTGGAGTTATGGACAAGGCGACAGTTGGCAGCGGTAAGAAGAAGTCGATATTCGGTGTTATAATGCGTGATTATGGCCCTAATGAGGCGGCCGCGGCTATGAATCGTCTAGCGAAACTATGCGCCCGCTACCTCGGTGCGCACTATTTTATTTCTTTTGCATTCTGAATCTTATATATTGCTCTAGCCAATTACGGTTTCTCGTTGGGTATCAATGACGTCATTCCTGGACCTGAGCTCAATCGTCAGAAGGACTGCCTTGTCGAGAAGGCCTATTCAGACTGTCAAGACCTTATCGAACGGGCAAAGAAAGGCAAACTTGAGAACAAAGCCGGGTGTAATCAAGAGCAGACTCTAGAAGCTATGATTTCGTCGGTCTTGTCCAAAGTTCGAGAAGAAGTTGGTCAGATATGCATGAAAGAGCTCAGCCGTCAAAATGCGCCATTGATCATGGCTACTTGTGGCTCCAAAGGTCTGTAAGTTGGTTTATCGTATTGTATTGCTAAGGAAGTACCATATCAGGGTCGGTCATCAACGTCTCTCAGATGGTCGCTTGTGTCGGACAGCAAATTATCGCTGGCCATCGTGTACCCGATGGTTTCCAAGATCGGTCACTTCCTCACTTCCCTAAGAAATCCAAAGAGCCGCCCTCAAAAGGATTCGTTCGGAACAGTTTCTACTCTGGTCTCCGAGCAACAGAATTCCTGTTTCATGCCATTTCTGGCCGCGAAGGTCTCGTCGATACAGCCGTTAAAACTGCTGAGACTGGTTACATGCAGCGACGTCTGATGAAAGCTTTGGAGGATCTTACCACCCAGTATGACTTATCGGTTAGGAACTCTACAGGCGGTGTTGTGCAGTTCGTGTATGGCGATGATGGACTGGATCCGGCTTGTCTTGAAGGAGACCCTCACCCGCTGGATTTTGCACGTGCGTGGAATCATGCTTGTGTACGTTAAGCCTCTTCAGACTTGAACTTCAATTGGCCTCATTGACAGATAGGCTATCGCATCTCGCACTGGTCGGGGTCTCCTACCTTTCGAGGTTCTCGAAATCGCCGACAAGGAGATGTCGGAACCGAGATTCGTCAGTGAATGCCCAGCAGCTTACATGGCGACGATCCGAGGCTTCCTGATAGATAATGTTGTCCACAAAATTACTAATGCCCGTAAAAGTCAGGGCATGTTCGAGGCTCTCGAGCGGGAAGAAGAGTGGGATGAGGAAACAGATTTGTCGATGGGCGCTTCTGGTAAGAGGTTTATATCAATTTTTCTTCCCTCCTCTTAACTTGTCTGGGTAGAAGCGGACAAGGCTGTCGTGGACAACAAATCCAAAGTTACTGAAGCTCAGCTGAAGACATTTTTGGATCTCTGCTGGACGAAATATGTCAAGGCCAGAATTGAACCAGGTTCCACTGTTGGTGCTGTCGGCGCGCAATCTATCGGAGAACCGGGGACTCAGATGACCCTCAAGACGTTTCACTTTGCTGGTGTTGCATCCATGAACGTCACCCTTGGTGTACCCCGCATCAAGGAGATCATCAATGCTGCCAAGGTCATCAGTACACCTATCATAAGCTGTAAGCTTGTGACACCTGACAGTGAAGCTTCTGCGCGTATCGTCAAAGGCCGTTTAGAGAAGACATTGTTAGGGGCTGTATGTCATTGGATTTCTTTTACTGTCGGATTGGTGTTCAAATATGACCAAGATTGCGAGTGTACTAGAAGAGGCTTGGGCTCCCGAGTACACGTACATTGGTGTAATTGTTGATATGGAAGCTATTCAGAAGCTTCAGGTAAGCCACACGCTCTTCATCTGCTTGGGATGAGCACTTTTATCGGTCATCGTCAACAGCTCGAACTTACATTGGATGACATCAAATGGGCAATAGTGGCGGCCAAAAAACTCAAAATCAAACAAGAGGTGAGGCTTCTACATGTGCACGCTCTTCAGGATTGCTTATTGTTGATGCCTCGAGTCCATCACCGTCATTCCTCGGAAACACCGCCTTAGAATATATGTCGATACTCAAGATAAATACTATCGACTACGCGAACTCAAGCGCGGCCTTTCTGATGTTGTTGTTAAGGTATGTCTGGCGTCCTCGACGTTCTTACATTCAAACTACCATTGTTCCTAGGGTGTTCCTACCATTCAACGTGCAGTCATCAATATCAAAGAGAAGACAGATGCACGAGGGAAAAAAGGCGACAAAGAACTTTTGGTTGAAGGCTATGGTCTCCAGAAATGCATGATTGCTGAGGGTATAACATAGATGTTTTGATAGGCGCCAGGTTTACAGCTGACCTATCTTTGTCAGGTGTGGTTGGCGAGCAGACATCGTCAAATCATGTGATTGAAGTAGCTCAGGTCCTTGGAATTGAGGCTGCGCGGAAAACAATTATCAATGAGATTCAATACACAATGAAGTCGCACGACATGATCATTGACCCGCGGCATGTCATGTTACTCGGCGACGTCATGACCTATAAAGTAAGCGAGCTTATCGTCTGGTTTCCGTTCGGCATGTCTTAAGTTTCCTTGTAGGGCGAAGTTCTAGGTATTACGCGCTTCGGCGTGGCGAAGATGAAAGATAGCGTCCTAATGCTGGCGTCTTTCGAGAAGACCACGGACCATTTGTTTGATGCTTCTGCCTTCGGAAAAAATGATTGCATTGCTGGAGTGTCCGAGAGCATTATCATGGGCAATCCCGCAGCTAACTGTGGCACATCAATGTATGTCGGCTTATTTCGTCCAAATTCAGAGATCTTCTTGATTAATACGACTCCGTTTACCCCACTTTTAGGCCAGCTTTGTTCTCTATTCCACCTGTTGTTGGAAAGCCAAGAACACTATTGTTCGAGGGCGCCCTTTAGATGTCTACCAGATTATGATTCATCATTAATATTGTATTTGTACGCGTAACTTTTTCAGTTAAAACATTTCAGTTAAAACATGTATTGTTTTCGCACAGCCAATGCAAAGTCCTGAGGTCGCGGTGTTTACAGTCCTGAAAGTGGAGGAGTGAGTTGCAGTAGGGAACTCTCACTTTAATGACTTCCCTCTAGGTAAGTTCTGCAATGGGGATTTGAAGGACTATGAACAGTCCTTTATTCAAGACCAAGAAGTAGTGTTCCAAGAGAACACTGTTATGGATGCATGGTTGTATCCTACTGTGTCTAAAGGCACAGAGACAGAGGTGAAGCAGGAGGAGGTGAGTGCTTCTCCTAATGCTGGGTTGATTGAGAGGAGGCAAAAGCCTCCCTGAGACAACAACTCTAGCAGCCCTTCCAAAGCCATTGCAATGGGTGGATCAAGAAGGAAGGTGCAGGGGTTTACCAGTAAGGCCACTGTCATTGGCCTTGCAGAGATTAAGGGTGTTGGTAGGTCAGACACCTTGAAGGTATAGCATGTCTTTGCAGCACTGTTAATGGCTTGTCACTCAGAAGGAGGTGGCATAGTGATAAGCCCCAATTTATGCTATCCACTAAACCAGTGACTTTTGACAACATATTCACAGTAGCACACACCACGCCCATCATCAAATTCATAGTCATCTTACTTGTGGGAAGCTAGCAATCATATTGGTGATTTTCCCATGCTCTAGCAACCCTTTGTACCAAAGTTATGGTGGAATTACTAGAATGCATGCTTTTTGTAAATAGGTAGATCAGCATTCAGGATGTCAACATCCACAAAGAAGTGAGGGTGCAATATTGCTTCTCTCACTTTATTCATTAGTTCTCTTAGCCAATTATTCCATTTTTAATCATATATTATATTTCTATTTTCTTGTGCCACAAATTCATTGGATTTCTATCTGTGCCTACCAGATTGATATACAGATTTTTATCTTTCACTACTTCCATTCTGATTTTGCCACTTTATTCTTTGTTTCCAAACATTTTTGTTGTCATTACTTACTCATTACAAGTTTTGTGATCATGGTGACCTTACCAGTATAAAAACTGTATGCACTAGACTAGGTCAAACAAGTTGGGTTTCCCCCAACTTCATACTTAGCAGTTGCTCTTGCTATCCTTCAGATTATGTTGGCTCTAATATTTTATGTTAAGTTGTTGTTATCATCTTGTTGTCTTGTTGCTACACATAGCGACTAAGCACATCATCATTGCTAGCTTCTAGCAACTTTATTTTGTTCTAGTAACCTTTGTGCTAGCAACTGTGTCTAGTGACTTTCATTCCAGCAACTAGCAACCAGCAACTGCAGTTTTCTGGGAGTTTGAACAAATTGCTCTCATTTATACCCTCACATTAGTTGCTGATTGTTAGGTTTTTGTTACTGCACAGCAGCTAGGTGACTCCAGACAATATCATTTTGGTGACCACCACAAAGGTTCATAGTTCAAAATTCTACCAGAAACCCATCTTCAGTTCCATTGTTGCTAACAACACCTTGTCTCCTTGTCAGCAGGCCTCTTTGTCAATTTGCCACCATCTCCAGAATTGAAGCAACTGCTACTTTGTACACTTAACAAACTCTCCACTACTAGCCTATTATTAGAACCTAGCAAACTTTTGGAAAACTTTCCAGATCAATTAATCAAAAACTTTCTTAATGCTTCTCTTTTGCTACTCATACCTTTACATTCACCAACCCTGTTTTCTGGTGCTTTCTCTCAAGCTATATCTCAATGGCAACTGGCTGCTAATACTACACAACTACATTGAGTACTGCTACCACTATCTCTACTAATGCCTGCAATAGAGCAGGGTCATAACAATATCTAACAGACACACATGCCCCCCCAAAACAACTCTACAGCCCCCAAACAGGACAAATCTCAACCTTACAAACTGGCAGAGTATAATATAAAAAATCCTAAGATTATAGAAGATGTTAGCAATAAAATATTAGTAATACATTTTAAAAATATAAAATAGCATCACACAGTATAGTAGTGTCCTATTGAAGACCTTTTATGAGTTCTCAATTATAGTACACTGCAATGGTAGGTGGATTCATAAAAGGGATATTTTTAAAAATTGTATACTACTTGCTTTTCAAACTTCTCCTTTAAAGTACTTATTCACTATCACTAAATTTATAATACTTAGCCTTAGAGGATGGTACTCCTATATTCTGACAAGTTTTCTCTCATTATACTTTGTTTAAATAAATCTACCTCCTTCTCTCCCCTGTCTTCCCCCCCTTGATTATTAGACTTCTTTGTAGGACTTCTCCATAGAGCTTATCCATAGGACTGCAATGGCTCCATAAGAGACCAGGGGAGCAAGGGCCCCTTTTGATTTTATTTAATCAAAAAAGGGGATTTATAAAAAGGCAGTCTTTTATTCCAAGCCTCTCATTAGAAAGTAGGAGTATTTATCTTATTCTAATAACAATTAATAAACCTACAAGTCTTATTCACCTTCTTTAGAGGAACACTTTGTCTTAATAATGTTATACACTATTTTAAAGTAAAGTATTACTAACTAATATATTTTTGCAACCCATTCTTGTGAATCTCTTGGCTTGAACCACGGGCCCTTTTAATGAAAACAAAAAGGCAAAATTGAAAATAAAGAGTTCCAAAAAAGAAACTACTTTACTTCAGATTCCCATCCGAAGGAAAGGCCTTCCTTGCTAAATACTTAAGTTTTTCAATTTATTAATAAATCAGGCTAATTCAATTTCACTCACCATTACTTTCGGAGTCTTGGTTGATTTCCTTTCCTTTCCCTAATAAAATGTACTACTTCAGGAAGTAATTGATTAATAAGGTTTACACTAGGAGCGCTTACTTAATCCTTTATTGTTAGCAAGCTTTTGGTATAAGACTTCCTTTTTTTATCAATTTGCCTTAGTTTTCCTTGATAACCCCCTTGAATTCCTTTATAATATATTTTTTGGATGCTTTTTAACAATATTGTCATCGATACTTTTATCTCAACCTCAGTCAGTTGTATCTGACTGAGGGTGAGAACTTACGTTAACATCATACAGATTATCGAACTTACATTACCGGTAGAATATACTTATCGTTATATATATCGGACTGAGGAATAAACTTATCGTTATTCTACAGTCATTGTCCGTCTCATATCTAGCAAGGATGGATTCTAACAGAAGGGCGCCTTATGGACTCTATTACTTGACAGACATAAGACAGGCGATTCTACATGTGACTCTTGAATGGTGATCATCACGTGGAAATGCGGTGGACCGGGGTCCAAATACTTTGTTTCCTTGCTGGCTCCATGTCTTATCTTCTGCCTCATCTCCCCTCGGGCTGGCACGTCGACGAGGCAATCAAGTCAGAAGAGGATCGTGTCGTTGTCGTTCGTTTTGGACATGATTGGGACACACAATGCATGACGATGGACGAGACTTTGTATGGTGTTGCTGAGAAAGTTCAAAACTTTGCTGTTATCTATCTCGTTGATATCACGGAGGTCCCTGATTTCAACAAGGTGAGTAACTCTGCATTTGGTGTTCATTAGCTGTGTGATGTATACCTCAGATGTACGAGTTGTATGACCCATGCACGGTCATGTTTTTCTATCGGTTAGGCTGTTCTTTTTCGTCTACGACTATCAAGCTTTACTTTCCATTGAACAGAAATAAGCATATTATGATCGATCTCGGAACCGGTAATAACAACAAGATGTAGGTTCATTCGAGCTGCAGCGCTTTGGTCAGGTCTAATGCACTGAATCACAGTAATTGGGCAATGGACAATAAACAAGAGGTTTGCTCAATCGTTAGAGCTTTATTACCCTTCTGAAGCATTACTAGATGATTGACATCGTCGAAACTGTCTATCGAGGTGCATCAAAAGGTCGAGGTCTTGTGGTGTCACCAAAAGGTTTATGGTCCACAACAATTCATCTCCTGCTCTTCCAACCCTCTTATTTCAACAGATTACTCGACTCGATACCGATACTAGTTATCTTACGGGCAAGCGATGCTCTGGCCACCACTGCGCGCACACGAGTATCAGAGTGTCAGATTGTGATCTCAGCTGGTGGTTCTTTGGGTTTGAGACAGGTCTCGAGAAAAAGGCAAGAGCGAGATCGACAACGTTAACAATTACCCGATTCAATAGTCCCAATTTATACCAAAGTCTTATCATACATTGCCACCTCTAATAATGCCATATCTCTTTTTGCTAGTTCCAAGGGCCTGCGTCGCTCAATGAGCAGCCTCCTGGACAATTACACGTCCCACCAAACTGTTGCGGCAAATTCTCGCGCGGGATTTGGGTGAAAAGCTCGTCCTTATAGGACGATCCCAAAATATTGATCTTTGCCACCGTGACTGGATCCAACCAGGGCTTGACAACAGACCACACGGCCGAGAAAGCCCACGGCGCGTTGATAATATAGAATTTGCCCATGGTTTCAGGGTATCTATCCGAGCTGATGCGAGAGGCGCGCGACACGTAGTCTTTGACGTGGTAAAACTTGGTCACAGAGACGTTGGAGAGATCGAGGATGGTGCAGGAGGTCTCCACGGGGTGGCCGAATGCTTTGGAGCATGCCGGAAAGCGCTGTTTCGAAGATTTCTCGTACTCCCAAACTAATCGTTTGATCTGTCGGTCCTGAGTTGTTACCTTGTACAGTTCGTCGATTTCAAGTTTGCCGAGGACCTCGATGTAGATCGGTCGTCCATCCTGAGGGGATGACTGAGATCAGTGACGCAATGGAGACGGTCAAGACCATACTTTATCGGTTTTGTGATAGTATTGAGGGTACCACTTGTCGACCTCTACCTTTTCTTTGAAGTCGAAATTTCTTCATAGATAACGATTAACAAAGACATAAAGTAGACGCGGAGCTGACTTACTCAAGGATATGGTCTACATCTTCCGCCTTGCGCCACTCCTCCGCCTCCTTGAGCATCGTCATAGCCTTGGTGAGATCAAACTTGCGTGCTCTAAGAAATCTGAAAGAATCGATGTATCAATCAGTATTGCAGCCTCGTTATAAGGGGCGATACCCTTGACCTGAGCAAGAACGTATCGTCCATCCTCTCAGGCACGAAGTTATCCTCAGCAATCAGTTGCTCCTTGAAGGTAGTCAAGATCTGCTGCTGCTCCGCAGTGAGGTTCCCGAGCCTGCCTGGAAGAGGTCGGTAGGTGACGGCCGGAGCTGCTGACATGGTGGTTGTAGATCAAGACTGTTGTGGGGTAACATTTTGCCGGCGCATGCATGTATTAGTTCATCTAAGTCTATGGCTATGGTATATTGTCTTCGTTCTAGGCTCTCATGTTCCATGGGCCTGCGTCGCTCAGCTCGCACCCACCTGGACAATTGCAAGTCCCTCCAAAGACCACAGGCAAGTTCTCTGCCGATATCTGCTTCAACAACGTCTCTTTATAATTGCTTCCCAAAATGTCCACCTTGGAGACTGTCACTTCATCCAACCACGGCTTGATGGCTCTCCAAACTGCCGAGAACGCCCACGGGGCATTGATGATGTAAAACTTGCCCATGCGTTCAGGGTATCTGTCCTGCCCAATTGAAGACGCCTGCATGATGTAGTCCTTGACCCGATAGAAGCTCGTCATCGACACGTTATGCAGGTCCAGGATCGTGCACGATGTTTCTACAGGGTGACCTACCGCTTTGGAGCAAGCGGGGACGCGGTATTTTGCGAATTTTTCGTATTCTTGTACAAACCGTTTGATGAGACGGTCCTGGGTCGTTGCCTTGTAGAGCGCATCTAGATCAAGAAGGCCAAGACGCTCGATGTAAATAGGTCGTCCGTCCTGATTCCGTTGTCAGACGACGTGAGGACAACAAGCCGTCAGACGTACTTTGTCCATCTTGTGGTAGTACTGTGGATAATACTTGTTCACCTGCTCGCGCTCCGTAAAGTCAAATTCCCTTCAGACGTCGCATCAGATGGCATACAACGAGCTTGTCACACCCACAGAAGACGCACTCAATGATCGTATCAACCTTCATCTCCTTCCTCCATTTCTCGGCCGCAACCAACATCTCCTTCGCTTTCGCTACATCAAACTTTCTCGCCCGCAAGAACCTGCGAACATCAGGCTTCATGAAGAGAGGTATACCGAAATGGCAGTACACACCGCAAAAGCAAAGCATCGTCCATTCTCTCTTCTACAAAGATTCCCTCTTCGATAAGCTCCTTCTTGAACTTTTGAAGCGCATGTAGCTGCATCATGGTGAGGTTCCCTGGCCTCCCCGGAAGAGGCTTGTAGTTTGGGTCTGTGACACCTTCCGGCATCGGGCTTGAGTTGGCAACTGCGAGCTGAGGAGCCGTCATGGTATATTGAAAGAGGGACGTGTGGAACAAAAGACGGTGGTGGGGACAAGAAGTCTAAGTGTCGGTGTTGTATACGTAAAAGCGAAAAAAAGCGCAAAAGTGCCAATACTTATCGGAACAAGCCCTTTTTACGATCAATGTAATTTTGATGCGGCGTATCGAGCCGAGCACAAGCACTTTTTCCTTCCGGACCTCAGAAGAATCAACGCAACGTACTTGCGGACAGATGAAATACATCAAGATATGCCAGAGACAAGTCTATCATCCTAACGAGGTTACGTCTGTGCATTTTTTTTGGTCTTCAACATCCGGTCAACGTGCGTGTCAAGATGCTTCTGATCCTTGATGCCACCAGGACAAAGCCCGAGCCAATCGCGCTTCTGGGCCTTGAACGTGGATATCACGACGTACATACACATTATGGAAAATATAACTAAGCACTAAAAAAATCTGCAATCTATGGTTAGCCTTAGCTAGTGCAATAGTTGAGAGAACTGACTGTAACTACTTGCGCAAGAAAGGTATCTGGAATCCTGACAATAACGCTCTCGCTCTATTTTGTGCTCCGACACCAGTCGCATTTGTGACAAAGTGAAGATGCATGCCATACTGCTTCGGGTACGCATCCAAATTCACTTCAATCTGGGGGAAGAGGGCCATTGCAGAGGGAGGGAGACCGAAAGACACGACACCGGACACCGCGCTTGGAGAATTAACAGACGATGACTGAGGCGGTAGGATAACACCACCAAAATCTCTGATGCGCGGAAGGACAAACTCAACAAGGGAACTGAGGAATTCGTACATGGCCGGGCCCTTGAGATCGACCTTGGCACCGACGGGGACGCCCGGGCGAATCCAACCACCAACTGACTTCTTGCCACGCACGATTTGGATGCCTTGAACGCTGTGCCGGCCCCCGGCCTTGTAAGATTCACCCGTGATTGCACGGAGAGCCATGAGGGGGCCTAGGAGGTTCTGCTTGCTCTGAAGGACGTCTTTCTGCATAGTGTGTATGGAAATCTTTTCGAGACGGACGACGTTGTCTGGACTTGAGGGTGGCGGGGGTTTCTTGCCAATTTGAGAGCCTCCAACTGGGGGATTAAATCGATTCTTGGTGTAGGGATCAGTGGGGTCGTAGGTGAGACGGATCTGACGAGGAGGAGGTCGGGGATGGGGCTCATGGAGGTAAGTCATGTACATGACATCGTCGGCGACAGTGGTGTGGTAGTGGTCCTCGAAACGGCACGGAGCAAACTCGCGGGTGAGTATGTTGACCTGCGGAATAGGCAATTGGGTGCGCTTGTCTTTGCGGAGGTGGCGTTTTATTTCTGGTGTACGCCCAAAGCGTGTTGGAGGGCGCACAATAGGGCGCTGCGCCACAGAACGCCGCGCAAAAGAGCGTCCCGTCGACGCCACCACTCCGCTCATCGTTGTCCAGAAAAAAGTTGATGGTGGCTGATGTCAGCAGCTGAGGGGACGAGTCCCGTGACCAGAAGAGGTCCCGTGACTGAAACCTCATCGTCCTTGCGGTGTATGCACGTGATCGTCGCTACCCCAAACGAATTCATGTCTCTAATCAGCGATACAGAGTAAGTACGTGGTTAGATTCTTCTTGTTTTCTGAATTCAACAAACTCTGGCGCAGTTACCTCATTCATGGCTTGCGCCTCTCCTACTTGCGCGACATTCAAGATATCTATGGACCCCGTCTCATCACCCTTGATCCATCCTACAATGCTAACCCATTCATCGTTGCCGCCTCTTTAGCTGATAACGATCGATGGCCAGAGATTAATATGCCTGCTAGTCCTCAACTCAGTGAAGACGAGGCAGAGCGACCGTCCGGCTTTCCAGGCGCCCGACTCAAGCACACACAAACCATCATGGGTAACAGATCAGGAGCACTCGGGATGCGCGTTAATGGAAGGAGAACCTCTCTCTCGCGTCGTATGTCTGGTACTCCGAAAGATGTTCAAGTTCAAAATTTTGTATCTGCGGGTGCCCCCGTCCAAGATGTCTTGTCAAGCTCAGTACCTGTATCATCCTCTTCGCCCCTTGTGAAATCTCTTACCGACGAAATGACCGCTGAACCAATGTCGTTGAAAATGAAGGTTCAAACTCCGGCGGTTATGGAGGAGGCCCCAGTTCAGAAGGCTGCGCAATTCATCCCAAAGTTTAAAGGCGCTGCAGAGATGGAGAAGAGGAGACGCGCGAGGATGGCTGCACGAAGACGACCAGGTGGAGCTGCTCTACCTCTGCAGCCTCAAAATTTCGATACAGATTCTTCCGATGAAATCCCTGTTGCAGATGATTCTTCGTCCGACGGAGACTTTGACGATGATGTGACTGGTGAGATGGACAGCATGGATGAAGGTGATGATTTTGACTTGTCAGTAACATACGACGGTCCGTTGCCATCCATTACTAAAATTTTCAATATAGTGGTTATGCAGGCCAGCCTACGGTCAACTCGGACTCGGATGCCATGTCTGTTATCTCCGGTACTTCCTCGGACCCCACATCTCCTTGGCCACACTTACGCCCAAGGGCAACATCCCGCCTCAGTCCAGTAAGCGAAGACCAGAAAACGTCTCCAGGCAATTCTCGGCCACGCGTCGTCGATTCTGTAGCGGGTACCTTCGAAATTGTCACACCGGCGCACAGCAGACAGGACAGCCGAAAGCCCGAAGTAGGCGTTTCCCATTCTCGCAGTCAACAGCCTCCTCCACCGCCAGTAGACCCTCTCTTTGCCAAAAAGAAGGTACCAACGCTGAAGCCGCTTAAATCGGCACTCTCATCAATATTGGCCTCTGCCGATGCTTCTTCTAACCCATTTTCAGAGATGTATGCGGCTGTATCAGGGCGTGGGGAGAGTGCTTCGGTGGATGTAATCGTTTACTTCCCGCACGCGATGCGTCCAAAAGGGAAACCGATGGAACTGAATGTGCGGAAGGATGCGACAGTGGAAGAGGTCATCGGATTCTCACTTTGGACGTACTGGTCGGAGGGGTGGCAGCCTCGTTTGGATGAGGGATTGTCTGGAGAGTCGGACCCGAGGTGGGAGACGAAGGTTTCAGCCATTGGATGGATTTTGCGGATCGCGGAGGAGGATGGAGAGGTAGATGATGATTTTCCGCGTTGGTCTTTGTCAAGGTACTATCTCATAGTCGCTGACTCTCATTACCTCAAGCTCCGGATCGTACGGGTAAGATTTCAAAGTTTAATGCGGATGCATACGCTGTACTGGAGGCCACATCTGCACAAGGTATTTCTATCTTTCAACCTCCCAAACTTGTCTTCACCCGTTATTACCCCATCGTTAAAGCACAACAAAATCAGCTCCTCGACTCAAAGATTCAGCGACATCCATCACGGATAACGAAAAAGGCAGAGAAACTTGCCAGTGTCCCTACTCCCAGTCTTGGTGGCAGCGCTATCTTGGGATCAGCTCTTGGTTCGCTGCCGTTATCAACATCACTAGGACCCTCGTCAAGCCAAGGACCACCCATATTCCTACGCATTCGGGTTGCCGACACCGCAGATACAGTGCACATCTCCACGACGATTCCCGTGTATGTTGAAACCTTGGATGCCGTCCACTACGACTCAAAATGTTTCCACAGATCTGCCGGCATGTACATGCAGGAAGCTCTTGAACTCGTATGCCGGAAGCGCAAGTTGGCGAATCCGAATGATTTTGCACTTGTTGTTGCAGATATGAACATCTTGATTCCTTTGGACAGAACAGTGGCTAGCTTGCAAGGCAAACGAGAGCTGCTTCTTGTCAAAAGAAGTATGCTGCCCCAGCTCGGGGATGTTCTCAAAGGCACAGGCAAGACTACAGATCCGAATGGTAAATCATTCTGCGTGCTGGTTCTCATACAGGGTATTGATTGATTTAATATGTAGCTTCAATCTTCAAACGCATGTCAGATACCCCGGACATCCAGTACTCGTCATTATTAGCGGACTATGCCGCTGGCTACAAGGTGGGTAATTCAAATTCCAGGCGATGCCGGTTTGGGTGCTTATTATTGTCAATTGCAGAAATATACAATTTACCGCAAAGCCCCAATGCTACTTGCTCGCCAGGAGCGGACGCTTGCTATTGATGGTGTCTACATACATGTAACGTCTCCTCTTTTGTAGTGTGAGTTGTCTGCTGAATTGCATCATAGATCATGCCCTCGACGAACAAAGCAATGAAAGTCGTCTTTGATAGCGGAAAGACGTCGTCCTATCATATCAAGAGTATCGCGGACTGCCAACAGTCCGCAAAGACTTCATCTATGTTCAAGCTTGTCTTGAACCGAGGAGGGACAAACAAGAGATATGATTTCGAGGCTGAAAGCCCGAAGCTGGCAGGTTTGTAGATGGAATTACCGCCATGGTTCCGTCGTGCTGATTCGGCTCTTTTTAGGGGAGATCGTGCAGACGATCAAAAGTTTGAAGGCGTCATTGGAACGGTCAGGGACTGTTGTTAAGTCACGGAGGAGCAGGCATGTTGGGTAGAGATATGGACGGCCAGTGTGATGCTATTCATACATGCACATTGTATTGATACAGAGGTACGAAATGCACAAGTATACGGAGGAGTACGAAATGCATGAGTACCACATGTCAGCGTCACAAAGAAGATTCCTCGAGAAACTCAAAGTTTGAGCCTCGACCACAAGGATGATGAAGCTTAAGGCTCACCTTTACATAACGTAAATGTTCTGGGTCATCTCCTCTAACTCCCGGATTCTCCGATTTCCTGATCTTTTCAAGCATTTTCTGGATGTCCACAGATGTATCTTGAGAAGAGTATACATCTCTAAATTTGTCTACAAGTAGCAAGTCTCGGAATGTGTGCTTTTGTTCTGATTTAATTACTTTGAAAGTTGAAGAAGTTGCTCCGGCACACCAGATATCGTACGCAGTGTATTTGTCGGCTGCCTTTTTGTTTCGAGGAGGGTTGCGCCGTTGTGGACTCAAGATGGAGATAGCTGACTTGGAAGAACCCAGAGCCATAACCATCCTTATAAAAGGAATTGGAGCCTGTTTGTCCGGAGGGTTGAAAACCCCTAGTGCAAACGGGTCCATACGCGGTTCAAACAGGTAACCTACGACTTTTGTGGTATACTCGAAGGAATTTCGAACCTGGCAAAGGATGGCCGAAACGTTGTCTGGGCCAACGGGGTCTCGAGCATCGAAGACGAACGGGATGATCACATCGACTCCAGGTTGGTTTTCACGGCATAGTATTGCAGCACCACGTGCAATGAAGCTATAGAGTGTGTTGCGATTCATGGCAGAGGCGTGCTCGATTCTAATGAAGTGGTTGAAATGCACTTCTGAATGCTCAAAGCATTGTTGAAGCGAGACATCTCGGTCGGAATCACGTAGAAACATCGGGCGCCCTTCAAGAATATTTGAAAGGTGATCTGCATGAACATAGCGTCCTTCCTCGTCTGCAGTGTCAGTGCGACCGCCCGACTGCAGCAAAGTGTTCAGAAAGCTGGTTAACTTGATGTTTAGGCTCTCCTTGACGCTTGCATCACGTGCCAGTATGAACAGCAGTAGGGCTACCATCTCACCGCGATCGCCCTTGTCAAGACTAGGACCGGACAGCACACTTCTAAGAAGATCGGCTTGATCAAGGTGCAGCTTTCGGACGATGTAAGAGGCACCCTCCGCCAAAATAGGTTCCGAGGATGCGATGGTGATGGCCGTTTCATTGTCATTTTTTATTGTAAGGCAAATGCGCATGTGATGCTCTACCTGTGCGAATTCCTCCATTCGTGAAGCTAAATTAGTGCAATTGAAGCATAAGGAAATCCGGGCAGACAAGATTGCTTCAAAAGGATAATAAATATCCTCTCAAGACATAAAAATGACGGGGAGCAACCTACCAATCCAATCTGAGTTGGATAGCTTGTCTATGACATCTTCGCTAATTTCGCGGCCACCCAGAAGCTTCATAGCAGCAAATTGTGGCATGCTGCCTTTCTCTCTCTTCGTTCCTTCATTATAGCGTGTTCCAAACCTGTGCATCGTGTCAAAAATTGTCAAAAGAGGGGTTGACTCTTGACATACAGTGGCCGGCCAAACTGGCACATCCATTCAACAGTTACCATATCTTTAAGGTAATGTATGTTCTTTTCCACTTTTCCGGCCGCTAGTTGGTCGAACCCAATGTCTGTAAAAGGAGGGATGAGTCTGAACTCCTGGTTCTGGATGCGTCGAGAAGGATCCATGTATGTAGGCGGGGCATAATGATGCACCTCGCCAGCAGTAGAAAGAAACACCGAAATCAAAGCTTTCACGTTGGTGATGCTATTCAACACCCTTCTAAGGCAATGGAAGACATATTGTCCTGGCACATCACTTAGCCGGGTGAACAACCCGTGCACTTCGTCAAATGAGAAGACAACAGCTTCGTATCCCATATCTTTAGCGCATAATATGAGCGCTTCAGTATTGATCATAAGTGAATTTTCCTGCATCATTCAGTGAGCAGATAGCGATTGATGTGACAAGCAGAGGTACTTGCAAGAGAGGAATGGTTCTGATTTTCTTGACTTTCAGCCATGTTCAAGACTTTTTGATAGAACTCGACACGGTAACTTCCGTGCGATCCGTAAGATGAACCAGCAGTCATAAGAAATCTAAACTTTGCTGCTGGCGAAAGTTTCCAATGCAAGGAGGAATCGTACTCAGGAATCCTGCGTATTTCACTGTCGACCTTTTCGAGAACTTGTCGAGTGCATCTGACAAGAACAAAAGACATCTCGACGTCGCCTTGTCAAACGTGTCTCTTCCAGACAAGAATGATCGGATTGCTCCGTCAGATGGAGGAAAACCTAAATAAAAACAGAGAACCATGGTGAACAACATAGATCAAGAAGAAAAGATACGACTGCCTTGCCTGTATGTTTGGAAGGTCGAAGATTGAGAGGAATCACAATCAATTCTTTAGCCAGTTCGTCAATCATGCGAGATTTTCCAGTTCCCGACGACTGGACTATAGGGATGACTCGTGCATAGAAGGTCTGAGGTTTTTCCGCATAGAGGGGTTCTCGTGCATAGAATAAGATAGTCTCTTTCAAGGCCTTGCATGCCAAGCCTTTATATTCAACACTCCAAGAACGTTCCGTTGCTTGGACGATCTCAGACTAGATTTGTTACCTCGGCTAAGATACGTACCTTCGACAGCTATTACAGACGGGTCTTGGCGTGTGGCGCCTTTCGCTTCTATAAAATCCAAACCTAGGAAGATCTGAAGCTGCAAGATCAATACTAACATTACAGAATGGACACACCATGTTCTCGTAGTTTTGTCCACGTTCCGTTTGAAATACAGTCGTCGATCACGGATCGTAACTCAGGATGCTCTAGATAGTTCGCCCCTATCAAGTCTTGCAACACAGAGGAAACCCTAATGTGTCCAGCCACCACTCCGACTGAATACCAAAGCTTACGGATAACCTCAATGGTGGTCAACTTTTCTAGGTCTTGAAGCCTCATCACCATGTCACTGTCATGATGAATTTTATCGGACAATTTTTGTTTCTTTCCAGGTGGAAGCGCAGAATCCTGAGACTCAGGCGACAGAGGACGCCTCTGAACTTTGTCCGGAGCAGTAAACTGAGACATGAGCATGAGACTGGGGTGGATTCACACCCCAAGTTGTGACCAAAGGCTTTTTGGAAGAAACATGTGACGACACCTGATGACTTGATAGTGGGAACTGGAAAGCAACAGACAAGATGGCGCTGAGTGTTGTGGAGAGGCTTCCTACTTATACGAATGGGACAACATTGTCTGACACCATATCGCTAGTTCATGTACGTTCTCAACTTATATTGAAGGAATCACAAAATCATCATGGAGCAGGGACGGATTGTGTATTGTCGAGATTTGTAGATTAGATCAAGATCACAAATTTTGGAGACGGATATAGCCGAGGCACAGGAAGGAGTCACGAAGTGCATGAATCGATATCGTCTCTTTACATCTGTCTCCGTCTGTTGCCATCGTTCATCTATCCTAATTTATCGCAGATATCTCATGTCCGAGCCCGTTACTCCTCCCCAGCAGGATCCTGCCGTCAACGTTGACGCTAAAGCTCCTACGACCAAGAGCGCTGGTCCGTTAGATCCTGTATTATTGCTTGTGATGCACATATTCAGCCAGATCTATAGCGAAAAAGGAAGCAAAGAGACTAGAGAAAGAGGCAAAGCTTGCCGCTAAAGCTGCCAAGGCTGCACCCACCGCTGAGAAAAAGGCGAAGGCGGAGAAGGCGAAGAAGGATGATGCAGCGGACGTTCCTTTCGTGAATACTACACCCAAGGGCGAGAAGAAGGGTGTGTCACATACGAATTCTCTTTGCTCGAACAAGCTTATAATCGACGCGTCTATCAAGATATGGCACAGCCTATGGCGGCCGGCTACAATCCCATTGCCATCGAAGCGGCCTGGTATGATTGGTGGTCCGCACAAGGCTTCTTCAAACCCGAATCAACCGAGACGTACTTCCCTCTCAAGCACGGAGAGAAGAGAGAGCTATTTGTTGTCCCGGCACCTCCGCCAAATGTGACAGGCAGTCTACATATCGGTCATGGGCTCACGACCGCAATCCAAGATTCCTTAGTGCGCTGGTACGTCAAGGGAGTGTCGTATTGTTCACATCAACGTGTTCAGATGATATTAGGAATCGTATGCTTGGAAGAGAGACTCTCTTCGCGCCTGGGTTCGATCACGCGGGTATTTCGACGCAAAGTGTCGTTGAGAAACGTCTATATAAAACCTCGGGAAAGACGCGACATGATCTTGGGCGCGAGAAGTTTGTGGAGACTGTGAGGGAGTGGAAAGACGAGTCAGTCACTTTTTTTCCAGTGCGTCCTTGTGAAGAGCGGAAAAATTGACACTGGGTATAGGTATCAAGCAAAAATCACCAATCAGTTGCACAGACTCGGAGGAAGTTATGACTGGGATCGAGTGGCATTCACCATGAACGAGGTATTTTTCAAACTTGATCCATTGGTTACTCCATGCTCATTGAGATCTATCTACTTAGACACTGTCTAAAGCTGTGGTTGAGACTTTCTGTAGGCTACATGAGGAAGGTATCATCTACCGTGCAAACCGTCTCGTCAATTGGTGTGTAAAGCTGAATACCACCCTTTCCAATCTGGAGGTGTGTCTGTTAGTATTCAGATGTTGACGCATCTCTTGATTGCATGAACAAAGGTGGAACAAAAGCAGCTTACAGGAAGGACGTTACTCAATGTCCCTGGATACGAGATCAAGGAGAAGTTCGAATTTGGTGTGATCACGAGTTTTGCATATCTCATCGAGGGTTCAGGCAAGCGCCTTAGTTTTGTGCTTGACTGCTCTTGAGAATGAAAAATCGCTGTTCCAGATGAACGCATCATCGTGGCGACGACGCGTCCAGAGACCATGCTCGGCGATACTGCGATCGCTGTTCATCCTGATGATCCTAGATATAAGGTACATATCTTCTTGTCGACATATACGCTATTTCCCCCTCTGACTTTTACCCTTAAGCACCTGCATGGAAAATTTGCTATCCATCCTTTCCTTGACCGTCGCATTCCTATTGTTACTGATTCCATTGTTGTTGATATGGAGTTCGGTACAGGTGCCGTCAAGATCACTCCTGCGCATGACCCGAACGATTATGAAGTTGGTGTGAGGCATAATCTAGAGTTCATCAACATTCTGAACGATGACGGAACTTTCAATGCCAATGCTGGGGAACATTTTAATGTGCGTGCTCTATTCAAGAAGACACTTGTGTCCTGATGAGGAGATTAGGGCATGAAACGATTCCACGCTCGTGTAGAAGTTGTAAAGCTGTTGAAGGAGAAAGGCCTTTATATTGAAACGAAGGACAATCCAATGCAGATCCCGATTTGTAGGTGCGTAAGCAATCATAACCGACAGTACATAAACGGAAATTAATTGTGTCCTTGGGGCAGTAAATCTGGCGATCTCATCGAGCCCGTCCTCAAGCCACAATGGTGGGTGAATTGCAAACCCCTTGCAGAAGAAGCAATGAAGGTAAATCCAACTTGGACTCATCTATGTATAACAACAAACTTAATGCCTCAAGCGTACACGAGCGGGTGAATTATTGATCCAGCCAAAGCAATCCGAGAACGAATGGTATAGATGGCTGGAGGGCATCCAGGATTGGTGCATTTCGCGGCAACTGTGGTGGGGACATAGGTGTCCTGCCTATTTCGTCAGGATCGAAGGAATTGACCAAGATGTATGATTCAAATGTCACCAGGGATCATGAAGCTGACTCTGTCATTCATAGGTTAACGATGGCAAAAGCTGGGTTGTGGGACGCACAATAGAAGAAGCTCAGCAGCGCGGAGAAACATTAGCGGCTGGACGGAAGTTCTCACTAGAACAGGATGAGGATGTACTTGATACCTGGTTTTCGTCTGGTCTATGGCCTTTCTCCATCATGGGCTGGCCCGATAATGTATGTTTAGGCAAACTACGTATCCTTTTCTTGCTGACAAATTGACTCGATCAGACCTCCGACTTCCAAAGGTTCTATCCCGCATCGCTCCTCGAGACTGGATGGGATATTCTGTTCTTTTGGGTAGCTCGTATGGTGCTTCTAGGCATCAAGCTTACAGGACAAATGCCATTTAAAGAGGTCTACTGCCATGCTATGATTCGCGATGCCCACGGTCGAAAGATGAGCAAGTCCCTCGGAAATGTTATTGACCCCATCGATGTGATACAAGGTCAAACTCTCGAGAATCTACATGCAATGCTTCGGGAGGGCAACCTGGACGAGAAAGAGATCATCAAGGCGACAGCAGGACAGAAGAAAGACTTCCCGAAAGGCATTCCTCAGTGTGGAACGGATGCGTTGCGCTTCGCACTTTGCGCGTATTCCGGCGGAGGTCAGATGTACCTTCTGACATACCGGCTGGTATGCTAACTCGCTACAGGCCGTGACATCAACCTTGAAATCCTGCGTGTGGAAGGATATCGCAAGTTCTGTAACAAGATCTTCAATGCCACAAAATTCGCCATGCTCAAGTTGGACGGATCGTTTGTACCGGAACCAAGCTCCAAGGCATGAACGACCCTCTTATGCTTGTTTCTGCGTCTCCGACTGACAAACTTTGCAGCCTACTGGTAAAGAGAGCCTTGTGGAGAAATGGATCTTGCACAAATTGAACATAGCCGTGGCTGAGATCAACACCCAACTCGGGGAGCGGAATTTCATGAATGCCACAACATCGGCGTACAATTTCTGGCTATACGAGCTCTGCGATGTTTACATCGTAAGGCTTCTCGGATGATCTCCTTCTGATTCGCTAAGCAACTATAACTTTGTAGGAAGCAATGAAGCCCATGACCGACGAGTCGGCGCCCATTGAGACGAGAAAATCGGCTCAGCAAACTCTATATACCTGTCTTGACTACGGTTTGAGATTGCTTCATCCTTTCATGCCTTTCGTGACGGAGGAATTGTGGCAACGTCTTCCAAGACGACAAAACGACTCTACACCATCAATTATGGTTTCCGCCTTCCCTGTGCATGTGAGTAACATTATCTCAAATTTGTACTACGCAAGTTTAAAATTCATTCCGCAGGATAACGCTTTTGTATTCGAGGCCGCTGACAAGAGCTTTGATCTCGTGTTCTCCGCCCTCAAGACCGGTCGATCGCTAGCAGCATCATACAATCTGCAGAATGAAATCCAATGTATGTCCCTCATCAAATTCTGCAATGGCCACACAGTGCTCATGGTCTCGGACAGTCTTCCTGCATGTACAAAATGACGAAGAGGCAACACTTTTTGAGTCACAATTGCCCACGATTGTTGCACTCACCAAGGGATGCAAGTCCGCAAAGGTTGTTCGCGACTTGAACGAAATTCCGGCCGGATGCGGCGGTGCTGTTGTAACACCATCAATTGCTGTTCACACACTTGTTCGGGTATGCTTTTTTGGGGCCTTGATTCCAAGAAACATGATATGTATTACTTCTCTTTTCAAAGGGGCTCGTTGATCTGGATGTCGAGATTGCGAAATGTGACAAGAAGCTCGATCTTGCAAGGATGAATCTTCAAAAGGTCGTCAAGGTGGAATCGCAGGCGGACTATGCGGAGACCGTCCCCGAGAACGTGCGTCTTGTTAATGAGGAAAAGGTTCGTGATCTCTTTCTGTTGGCTAGGATGTGGAACCGATTGTGTCCAGCGCAAAACTCTTGAAGCCGAGATTGCAACTCTAGAGCTTTCCAAGGAAATGTTCACGAAGCTAAAGTGATCATCCCAACATTGCTATTGTATGTAGTCATCGGAAAAGCAATGGGAAAGATTTCAAACTTTATTGTTTCTGGTTCGTTCCCGTCATTGAATGATCGACACCAGCGTGTAAACGCGCGCAAGGATGTTCATCACAATATACGGTTTCTGCCCGCATGTGTCATAATTTAGAGCTACAGCTACATTTCATTCACGTTACTGTCACTGACATAAAGGCTTGGCTACCGTCTACGAGCGGCATTGCAACATGCCAATCGCCGCGCCCAGTGTCTTGATCTCCCAAAATATAGCTGTGTTAATGAAACACATGTTTATTCATGCTCATGCTGCGCTATCACAAGATGTACATTGAGATGAGGAAATGAATACACAACGGAATAGGGAGAAATACACGATACAATGTCCAAAGTGAGGTGTCCGTCTAAGCATTTCTATGTATGCATTTTTTTAGTAGATTCCGTCTGACGTGGATGCTGCGATAGGTAGTTGGGAAATGTCCAGGGGGTAACATATGTCCTGACTATAGGCCATAGTGGCTAATACAGCACAAGCCATACACCCATCACTAATCCAAGAACGAGGGAACTTGATATAAGCGGGCTACCAACTGCACCATTCGCAGCAGCGCTGGCAGTCGATGATGGCGCAAAGACAGCATGCCAGGAACTAAAATCCCAGATAGTGCCTGTTGCAGTTACAGTGGGCGATTGAGTGGCAGGGTTCGTAGGGATGAAGGTGTCTAAGACGACAGAGGTGACTCCGTTAATAATAGTGGTATACGTGTACGGTGTTGGACCACCCGGACTGAAGCTTGTAGCTGTAGGCTGACCAACTGGTCCTTGTTCACCCTGCGCTGCATCAGTGTTTATCGATGTGGTCGTTGGAGTAGTCGCGACTGCGGGGTTCGTTGTTGGCACAAGGGGCGTAGTCAACGAAGTAGTAGTGACACCAGCAGCAATAGTTAGTCTAAGAAAAGTCAATCAGACTTGCATAAAGAAAGAATCGCAGCTGTGCGTACATGGCGGTGGTGGGGATGCCCAGCGGGTTTAAAGTGACGACACCGACGATAGTATTGCCGTTACTGAGGCAGAGATGAGTAACGAGGTAGCTTGGAACAAAGATGGCCTACATGTCGGTGGAAGTGAAGGTCTGTGCATGGATGAGGATGGCGAGGAAGGCGAAGACAGTGACAGTGAGTAGATGGCTCATGGCAACGTCGTGTGGGAACAAAATCTTGGAAGACGAGGAATTTAAAACATGATAATCCTTACAACGGCAAGCTCAAGAGCTCTCGACAAGTATAAGATGAAGAAGTGAGATACTTGGGTTCAATTTTCTTTCATGTTGCTGCTTTCTTCTATCACTTGTCTCTGTCCTACATGCTTTATAAATATAATCAATTTCATTGCAATCTGTTTCAAGTAAGCAATCCAGGCAGTTTATGACATGACAGGTGGCCTCGCAACCCACCATTGCAGTCAATTGGGTATTTCAGAATTTAATGACAGACAAAAACTAGAATATGCTCGAAAGTACACTGCCAAGCTGTTCCTCACAGGATTTCTGTTTTTTACGACTTCGCAAGCCCTCGTCCAGATCATCGCTCCGTCGCTTGGGCTTGGTCGTGCGTTCCTTGAGTGGTTTAAACTGCAGCTCCTCCCCCTTTTCACGTTTCTTAGCCCGTTTCTCCAAAACACGAGCAAGCTCCACGTTCTTGAGATATTCTTGTTGTTCTTGTTTCGAATGAGACAGCTCTACGCGAAGCTTAGCAGCATGTATAGCAGCCTCATGAGCTGTGGTAGATGAATTTGGTGTCATGGTGCGTAGTCAAAATATGATTCCATACTCACCGACTTGCTCAGTCAGCATATTCCACTTGAACCTCGGTAAGTACTTCATTGTCCAGATATCATCATGCCAACGAGTTCCCTTTTTCCCGCCGATTGGCTGGGCGTTGAGCATCTCGGCGACCTGTCGAGCGACTTTCTTATCCTTAAATTCGACCCATCCCTCGGTATAATGTGCCTTTTTCGTTGAGGTATATTTTTTCCGAAGATACGCGCGCTTAGGATCTATGCAATAAGGGTAAGCGAGGGTATCGGGGATACAAAACCGGCAGCATACCTTCTTGTTGTAAATACACGCGTCCAACCTCTCCATGTAGGCTCATGAGATGGCGCACCTTACTCGGGCGCATCCCTGGTGGTATTCGTGAGATATAGATGACCCCAGCGCGGCTCTGAATTCTCTGAAACTCCTCCAACGCTTCGCGCGTCAGCGGTTTGACTGTTTTCTCAGATGGCCCAGAGAAGCCCTGAGGGTCCATGCCGTCACCTGGTTCAGAAGAGATTTCTTCATCGTTGGTTTCTGCTTCATGATCAGAAGTGTCAGGATGCGGGAGCCGAGAAGGGCCAGCTTCAGATTCTTCCAAGTTCATGGATGGAAAAGTGACGGAAGTCGGGTTTATTTATTCAAAATTTGTCTAGTCTAAATCAAAATCTGAGATTGTTGATTTAATTGACATGTTTCGGTCTCTTTCTCTTGTGCGACGTCCTCAGATTCGTGCATTTACCTCCCAGCCTCCATCAGCACCCGATGCATCGTCTTCAAAGCAAACATTTAACCTCAAGGCCCTCTTGGCCGCAAAAGCAAAGTCTGGAGCACAAAAGGCTAAAAAACAGAAACAGCCCCTCCGTGATGCTGCCATCCCTTACCGCTTCGTCCGTATAGTCGACTCAGAGACTGGCAGACTTGCTCCTCTCCAGCCACTCGGGTCTATTCTTGCAAAAATCAACTCCCGTTCTCACTACGTCGAGCTCATGACCGAGAAGCCCGAGCCAATTGTCAAAATTTTTGACCGCTATATCGAAGTCACTCGTGCCGCCGAAGCAGAACACCGAGCACGCGAAGTCGCTCGTCAGAATATGCACAAGGAAGTCCAACTCAGTTGGGAAGCTGCGCCTGCGGACCTCGCTCACAAGATTAACAAGGTCCGCGAGGATCTCTTACGTGGAGTTCGCGTCGATGTCGTCTTTGCGCGCAAGGCGAAACAGTCCAAGCTCAATGTTGCCCTGATGCATCAGCGCGCGTCGGAGGCTATCGAGAGCTTGCTAGACGTGTCTAAGGAACGGAAGGAACGCGAGGTCCGCCCTTCTCAGGGTTTGCTTGCCATATTTCTCGAGGCAACTCGAGTCGCAGATGCACCAGCTGATACCCCCGATACCACCAAATCTCAACCCGAGCCATCTTGTGGCAAAAAGTTCATTCTATTTTCGGATACTACACTCGCGGACCAGGAACAACTGATACGCAGAATGAGTAAAGAACTTGGCAAAGGCGCCCGTGTCGAGCTTGCACTTTCAGCCACCACAATTCTTGCATCCAAGATTCTACTTTCAAAACAGCGTCAAAAGCGGGAGGTCCAGGAAGACCCATCGCTATCTGTGGATGAACTACATGTACGTGCAGGCAAGCTCATCAAGACAATCGAGGGCGGCAAGGCAAAGGAGTGGAGAGCACGGGAGTACAGACCTGAATCTAAAAGATTGTATGTGTATCTGGAGAAGGAAGGCGGGTTCACGAAAGGAAAAGTCGCAGTGCACAAGGGCCCAAAATCAAAAAAGGTGAAACCAGACGACATCCCAGACTTGACTCTGGACTAGACTAACGCAGGCTAATAATAATATGATTGTTTGTTATTGGATACACATGATATTTTGCTACTTCTTCACTTGGGCGTCTAAAGGCGAGCTGCGAGACGAGTCAACCAGTGAAAGCGGTGTGTGAGAAGGATGAGATGACGCACCGATGTTGCCGAGATCCTTGCACGCTTCTTTGGCACGCTCAGCGAGCGTTTTCTCACCCTCACGCACCCAGACACGAGGATCGTAGTACTGCGTGCAATTTACACGAGTCAACGGCTATCCGACGGAAACAAGTCTCACACACCTTCTTGTTGGGCTTGTCGGCTCCCTCTGGGTTACCAACCTGCTGCATCAAATAATCCTTCTTCTTCAAGATGAAGTCACGGATACCGCAGAGATACGCAAACTGGGTATCAGTATCCACGTTCATTTTGACTACACCGTGGCTGACGGCAGTGGCAATTTCCTCCTTGGTGGAGCCAGATCCACCGTGGAAGACAAGGAACCTGGAAAAGAAACTCAATCACCGTGCTCTTCAGGATTTGACAAGAGTACTCACAGCGGCTTCTCTTGCTTGCCGCCGAGCTTCTGGCTCGTGTATGCCTGGTGCTTTCCAAGGAGTGTAGGTTGGAGCCTGACATTTCCGGGTTTGTAAACACCGTGAACGTTGCCAAAGGCGGCGGCAATGCTGAAGTTAGGGCTGATGGCGCTCAACGCAGCATGGACGTCGTAGATGTCTTCCGGTTGTGTGTAGAGGGCAGCGTTATCGACACCAGTATTGTCAACACCATCTTCCTCACCACCGGTGATACCAATCTCCATCTCGAGCCAGAGACCAAGAGGAGCCATGCGCTTGAAATACTTCACGCAAGTGGCGATGTTCTCCTCCTTGGACTCTTCCGAGAGATCAAGCATGTGAGAAGAGAAAAGGGGCTCTCCGTGCTGCTTGAAATACGCCTCGTCGGCCTCGAGCATGCCATCAAACCACGGAAGGAGTTTATGCGCACAGTGGTCACTGTGGAGGACAACGGGAACACCGTAGGCCTTGGCGGCGATGCGGATGTGGTGGGCAGCAGCGACCGCCCCGGCGATGGAGGCTTGTTGTTTGTCGTTGGCAACGCCCTTGCCGACAAAGTAGGCGGCGCCTCCTTGAGAGACCTGGAGGATGATTGGCGACTTGATGTCCCTGAAGCCAAGTTGAAGATCGTCGCAACAGAAGTTCCTCGAACCGCTCACCTGGCAGCCTCAAGGACAGCATTTGCTGTCGAGGAAGAAGTAACGTTCTATTATAATCATTGTAATCGATTGGACGTAAACATGACATCGAGTCTTCGGGATACTTACGATGGCCTGTAAGAGAAAGTTGAGAGAAAGACCCATTCCCCGGGGTCCACTCGAGACTTACTGGGATAGCAAACTAGAGGAAACTGTCAGCTCAAAGAGATATCTCATCCAAGATGACAACGTACATTGTTGTCCTTCGCGTACTCAAAGAGCTTCCTCACGTTATCGCCAGTCAGCACACCGGTCTTTAACCATCATTAGCCCTCGACAAAGCAGCGCTCGAACCCCAACAAGAACGTACAGGAATGAAATCAAAGACACCCATGTTTTAACTTGGAGAGAAGAGACGATGGTGGTTATCAGCCAACCGAGATTTTATCACATCTCCCCAAATTACATCACTGTCACGTTGTCACGTTCGCCATCCTGAGCTAACCCTTCCGACCGCGTCCGACATATGTCAGGGTTCACCGGAAACGAGAATCATATGTTATCTTGATTTCACACACTGACTTGTACCATGGTGACCCAACAATTGTCTTGAAGGCGCCCTAGTGTAGATTCCATCCCCGGCAACAAGGTCCATGCGCCACATTAGTTACCATATGCTAACGAACTAATAGATCTCCTGGATGTTTTAGTCAGATCAGGCTGTATCTATCATCAGGGGCAGGGAGACTGATATAGCCAAATATTATCGTCCTCGAGCTCTTACCGGCATATATTCACCAGAAGCCAAAAAGATCAACTTAAAGAGGCGAGTCGAGCATCAAAGAAAAAAAGTACAGCAGCGGGGGTCCAGACTACATATCCACAAAAACCTAGTAACCAACTAATAACCAGGTGACCATACGGTATGTGGGATTTAAAGAAGGAACTTTTATGTATGCGCATGCGTACGCGTGAGGTAGGTGGGTAGGTAAAACTCTTGAAAGCCAGAAGAAGAACGGATGAATAGGACTCTGAGCGAAAAGGAGGGGGGTGATTAGCAATGGTATCCGGTGAGTAACAGTCGAAGATGGAAAGCAACTTGGATTGAACAGGGGAAGGGGGACGTGATGAGTGATTTTTTTGTATGGACAAAGATGGATGGTAATGTATATGAATAGAGGAATGGAGAGTTATTGGTTCAACGCACATTATGTGAGTGGAAGCACAAAAAAAAGGCGAGGTACGGAACCCGCGAGGGAGAGCGATAAACCATATAGCAGCTGATTTACATCTCAGCAGCTGGGACAGGAGCTGGAGCTGGAGCAGAGGCCGGAGCTGGAGCTGGAGCAGAGGCCGGAGCTGGAGCTGGAGCCTGCGTCGCAACCGTCGCATCTCCAGCGCTGCCGCTATTCCCACCTTTGAACCCTCGAGTCAAGCCAGCAGCTGCAAACCCTCTCGCTGCATACGAGCTCCCACCCCTACCTCTTCCTCTCATCGTACCACGCCCTGCACCCTCTCTCGTCTCCTTATCCGTCGCCTGCATGACTTGAGGAACAATATCGTTAAGTTTCTACAAATCATCAGCACCCACATCAAGCGTTAAAAAGCCGGTGCAACACACTTCTGCATGTTTTTCAATCCCTGTCCTCATCGACTCCTCATTTTCAAAGTCCACATATGCAATCTTAGCACGATGCGCGAAATGCGGGTTTGCCGGTGGCCAATGAATCTTCATAATCTGCGCCATTCATCAGTACTGTATTATTCAGGCACGCGAGTGGAGGACGACTCACCTTATTTCCTACCTCCCCGAAGAACTCCTTCACCTCCGCATCCGTCGTACTGAACCCATTCGGCATGCGCATAAAGATCGTCCACGGGTGCCTTGGCGGTTTGCCCGTCTTGGGCGTGCGCACGCCCGAGCTCCCCGTCTCCGTAACGGGTGACTTGGGTCCTGAATCCGACGACACAGTCGCAGCGGAGCCACTGTCGGGCAAGGCAGGCGTAGTCGTACTCTGTGGCGTACTTGCGTCCTTGTCATCCTTTTTATCCTTGTCATCTTTCTTCTCCTTTTCCTTTTCAGCCCTCTCTCGCTCCTTTCGCTCCTTCTTTTCCTTCTTCTTGGCCTTTTCACGCTCTGCCTTTTCAGCTGCCATATTTGCATTCGTGCCGTTCACCTTGACTGTAGGACTGTCCGTTGCGGCGGAGGCGGGGGGAGGCGGGCTTCGTGCTGCATCAGGTATAACGACAGGCACAGGCGTGGGTGTCGTTGTCGGGACTTGACTCATATTCGAGGGGGGAAGCGTAGCATTTGGTTGGCTGGGCGTGTGCGCCGTCGTTGCGGTGCGTCTATACGCAAAATTAAAGCCTAGACGACCGTCAATAAAAGATGTTTAAGCAATACTCAGAAACGCACCCTGGCTTCTGAGATCAGCGCTGATTCTACCCTCTTTGATATTTAGTACAAGGGAACCATATGCGGCATCGCACAGATTCCAATTCCAACAGTTCTTCCACGCGGGCTCCTCATTTGCCGATGGCGACGGCACTGGAGGAACTCGCTCAACAACACTCAGAGCCTTGTCCATAAGGACTTTTTGATGGTCGTCCATGACAGCTTCGACCTGAGGTCTGACAGACTCCCAAACCCTATCAAAGCCCTGCTTGCCAACTATAATCTTGTGACGAAAACCTTCATAGTCACCCTGTACACTGAACTCGTTGTATGAAGTTGCATAGCGGAAATGAAGACCAGCAGAGATAGTGATGTCTGCTTTGAGGACGAGTGCAAGTTGAGCGATGATGCCCTCACGACCAGGACTAGCATGTGTAACGAGTACACGTGTTTCCGTGTTATCATAGACGCGTTGTGCGGTATCTACGAGCTCGCCAATCTGCAGGGCAGTAGTCCACATGGTACCCTGACCGCCAGCGATAGTCGCGTGGCCGTCACCATTGTCGAACATCTTATGGGGAACGAGCGCGCCACCGAGACCAAGGAGACGAAGCTTGACGCCGCCGAGTTCGATACAACGTGTGGTTGCTTCGTCTAGGACATGAAGGTTGTGGATGGCGTAAGTGCCCTGGCGGAACTTTTCAAGAATACGTACATCCTCGCATGCACCCCAGACGGTGTATACTGGGACGTGGAGTTCGATTTGACCAGAAAGGAGAAGAGGAAACTCGGAGAGCAAGGAAATGTTGACGACAGTACGGATAGAGTCTATCGGCTGGAGATTGAGATCTTCGCGTTGGGCTGATGGGATGAAAGGCGTATAGGATGCGAGGTGGCGCAGAGTACGGTCATTTATACCGTTTGATTCAAGACTACTGGCGTCTGTGTGGGAGATGTGAGTGGTATTTACAAGAAAAAGTTGAGACAGACCAAAGAAGCCAAAGTCACCAGTGTGTATGATGGCGACAGCGTTGTGTTCGCGAGCGAGGTCGTTGAGGACGGAGAGATGGCCACGAATGTCTGCGATGCAGAGGACTCGGCCGTGATGGGTGTCGAGGACGGTGTTGGGGTGAGGAGAACGGGTAGGCGGGCGTGAGGCCATCGAGGTTGAAAACCAACTGTCCTCGGAAAATGCCGACTTGTCATGCTCCCGGACTTGCTCCTCGCCGCGCACGTCAGCGTCCCCGCCCCTTTCGCCGTCGTCTACGCTCGCTTCGTCCCCTGCCCTCTCGACGTCGTCGCTCCCCATCAGCTCATCGACCGTGCACGCAGGCAGCTTCTTCCTCATTCTGGCCTTCTCGACGCTCTCCTCACCAGTGTTAACATCGCTCACAGTCCTTTCATATATGTCTTTGTCGTCACTGCCATCGACGCTGCTCTCGATGCCACTAAAACTCTTGCCCAGCTCCAGCTAGACGGCCTCGCATGTATGCCTGTTGCACTCTACCATGTCTAACCCTAACCCCACCTCACAGCCAACGAACCATCCTACTTCACCTTTGATCGTCTCTATCCTTGCTCGAGCACTCTTCTCCCACCTAAGCCTCTTCGTGAAGTTTACAGTCATTTTCTTGAGGCTATTCGTGTACGCTTGATCGACGATATCGCTCAGGCTGCGTCAAACTCACGGCCTTTGCGGCCAGTCACGCGCTTAAAGGGAGGTTTCCTTCTCGGCCCACCGTCTTCTAACGATAATGAATGGTGTTCAAGTTGGGAATACCGTGTACAGGCAAAGTAATTTTCAATTCACATCCTCGTTCCGAACGTCACTTGACGCCTCAACAGACCACTGCTATTTTGTCAGCTACAAATACATCTCTGCAGGTCCGGGTTGATCATACATCCCCTGCTCCATCCCACAAATTTTCTCCCTTTTCTGTACTCCCTTCCTGTTCCTCCTGGAACACCAATTACACTGCTGCCTCATGCCACACCCGCATTCTTCTTGACACACTACACTGGACCGACCTCTGCACTCACCAAACAATTTCAAGAATCACTGCAGGGTCTTGGTGTAGGAAGCTGGTCATCCACCTCCAAGTCCTCCTACATAATTGCGTGGTTAAATGTTGAAAACAAGCAAGGCGAGGACAAGGGTATCGTCCTCATATATCCCACAGCCCTCTGTTTATCATTTACTCCCTCTTCTATACCCCGTCGTCCCCCACTGGAGCACATACCCTCCCTTCCCACCGCGCTCCAACCCTCACCCCAGATGTCTGCTCAGCCTCCTCCGAGCTCGATATCTTTTTCCGCACTTCAGACGCCATACCTAATTCCGTATTCCCAGCCCAAGCCAGTCCTTCCAAGTTCTCCCAGCCCCGACTCTGTCCGTGCCTTTCGTGCTCTCACCCTCTCCAAATCCAAAGACATCCGCCAGGTAGCGGCAGAGGTGGCGGGGTACGTCGACGCCGTCGCACGAGACCGCGAGAAGGAACGTGAGCGGCTCAAACGCGAACGAGAAAACAACAACAACGCGTCAACTTCTCCCAAATTAGCGCGTTCTGCAACCACTACGACAACGAACCAGCCACCACCAATTTCAGTATCAGCTCCTCTCCTGACAACACCACTTTCCCTGGCGTCACAACAACCTGTCGCTGGTCCAGGTCCCGCTCCACCGCCAAACTTCTACCCATCGCCACCACAAGCCGACCCCACTCCACACACTGGCCCAACTTCTCCCCCAGCTTTTCTCCCAGCCCCGTCCACCTCCACTCTCGAGCCAGCCCCAACATCCTCAGAACCTCCACCCGTACCCGTTGCCCTCCTGCCTCCACAGTCAACCTTTGATCCATTCAGCACGACGGATGCCTCTTGGGCAATCCAGCCCCAGCCCTACCTCGACATGGATATGGACATGGACTTTGACATAAGCATGGACATGGATATGAACATGTCCCCCTTTGAAGTCAGTACTTCCCGCGATGCCACCTTTGGCGGTCCAAGTCATACCGGCGACACTGGCCGTAGCAGCGGGCTCGACTTTGACGACACCGCGTTCACGGATGACGATTTCAGCTTCTTCGATCGGCCTTCGGTACCCGTCGTTCCCGTCCCTATTTCCCGAACCATACCAATCACTACAACCACAACAATTCCCACCCCCACCACTGCACAAACACCATTGAGCCTCGGCGCTTCCTCTCCTCTTTTTACACCTGACGTACCTTCCGCAAATCCACACAATGCCTCTGCGTCCCCTTGGGTATCCACCTCTGGTGCAACGCACACCGCTACACCTGCTGTTCCAGATCTCCTCCCGCCTTCCCCAGGACCGACACCACCAAGCCACTCGGCCCCTGCTACTCCCACTGCAACAGTCCACCTTGAGCCTTTCATCGGCTCCAACTCAACCTTCGACCCGATCCCATTCGCCGATTATCACCGTCTCCTTGATGGAAAATACGCTGTTGGTAAATTCTCCTTACCTAGCCCGCCACAATATCCCGACGTTCGTACCGAGCCTGTAAGTGCAGGTAAAGTCGGATGGCGCAAGGACTACATGGCAGCGACTGACCCACGAATCGGCGTCGTGCGCAAACTCATTGGTGTAAAACGTAAAATGGCATATGAGCAAGGTGGGAAGGTGCCCAAAAGCCCTATTACAACTTCTTCTCCTTCTTGGGTGGATGACTGGCCATCCTCAGTTTCCACCAGTACCTTGAGCCCCGACGCTGACATCGACTCCGACTCTACTTCTTCTGCGTCTTCCCGCTCTCAAAGTCCAAGTCCACCCCACTCCCGTCCAATGACCCCGCTACCAACCTATCTTCCTCTTGGACCCACTCTCCTCTCAACCCACTTCACTCACTCCTACCTCCTCCCACTCAGCACACCCCTCCGCCGCCCATCCTCTCCTCTCCCCCTCCCCTCTTCCCTCCCCCACATCCATCTCGCCGCATCGGCTCTGACACCTGTCTCGCCCGCGGCGACACTGGGCCAATCCAAGTCTTTTGAAGCGGCCGCAGTGATGGTAGCGACAGAGGTCGTGGAGAACCCTCCTTGGGCTGATGCGTGGCGTGTTAGCACGTTCGTCGGTGCGCGTGCGCAGAGGGAGGTATGGCTTGCTGATGCGCGTGCTATTTCACAACTCCTTGGGAGTGTTTCGGACTTGCAGGGGTTTATGACTTTTGGTTCACTCTTCTGTGACGTGGGCTCAGGGCGCAGTGAGACGGAGAGGGAGATCGAAGAGGGAAAGGACAAGCTAAAGCTAAAGATGCTCGAGGCGCCGATGGTAGCGATTGGGAAAGGAGATGCAGTGATACAGGTTTTGCCCACTGCTCTCAGATTCTGGGAGAAGCTTGGGCTGGGGCCGAAGGGAGGAGCAAAGGATGGGACTGTATTTGTTCTGTTTGAAGATGATGGGGAGCAGAGGATGCAGCAGGTCGAGGCATGGCTGGGGAGTATTGCTTCCAATTATGTTGTAAGTTTTTAGTCACTTTTCATTCACAATTCTTGTTGAATAGTTGTATTGTAGGGACGGCATCTAGGCACTCTAAAGCCTGGTACAAACCCTGCCTGCACGAGAGATGGATTGTTGCCCTTACGCTTTGATTCCTCGTTTCGCAAGGTGTTAGGTACGTACAGTCGGATCGTAGCGTACCCAGCTTTTGACACTTCCTTGACAGCTTCCCTCATCGCAAGCCTCATCGCATCTGAATTCAGCGTCTTCTTCATCGTCATTCCAATGCCCACACTGACACTCGCATCCCCAACCCTTCGACAAATCCTCTCTGCCGTCGCGAAAGCCTCCAAAACCTACTCCGAAGCTCAAATTCACTTTCAATTTGTCCCAGAACAGCTCCTTCATGACAACTTCACCAACCCCGCCTTCGACCACTCTACCTCAGATATATGTTTCTCAATCTACAATCGCATTCTCGTACCAGTTGACCGCTTGATGTCCCGCGTATTCGAGCATGGTGTGCGCGTGCGGAAATATTTTCAGAAGCCAGCATTGACGCTTGCAAGGCCGATATATTGCAAGGCGACGTTTGTGCGTGCAGCACATGCGACTCTTGACGTCATGGACCGCAATACGTTCTTACATGTTGGATACCAGGTGAGTCAGTGTGGTAAATGGATCCTGGCAGCGTGTGTGGACCAGCGTGGTGAGGCGCATGATTTGGGCGTGTGGTTGCTGCAGACCCCTGGCGATGGTGATCTAGAGGATGCTTCGGGTGACGCGTCTCTCGTTCAGAGAGTCTGGGAGTTTGCAATTCAGTTTGCGAAGAAAGCAAATGTGGAATGGAGGATGGTGTTTTCGAAACTAGGGGCGATTGGAGAGAATGAGCTTGATGGTATGAATTGAAGTGTCCATTAGTGTGTTGTCCAGCTCATGATACCTCTTTTAGCCTGGATTAGCTGGATTGATAGTAACTCGCGAGGTCTGCGTATTCCGAGCTTCACTCTACTGTCTGCCGAGCCAGATACTCCTTGGACCTTCATCTCAACCCGACATCAGACTTCTGCGCCCAAGTCGCCTCCGACAAAGACCCACAATCTTTCTCGGACCTCTTCAAGTGCCAAAGTGCAACCGCAAAACATCTTCACCGACATTACATCGACCGTCTTCGCAACGTCTCCTTACAATCATCTGCCTCAATCTTATCCTCCCTCTTTTGCTGATCTCGGCATCTTCCTTTCTCATGTTCCCGAAGGCGTTGGTCAATTAAACACCGAACAATCTCCTACTTTGTATTTGCCCCATGTGATTCCTCTCCTCCCTCGATCTTCTACGACACTGATCTGCGTTCCTGCCACGCCCTCCCCTACTTCAATTTCAATGTTACACCTCCATTTACTTCATACCGTCCACCGGCCTGGTTTCGCATCTTCCGCACAAGACATCTCTTCTCTGCACACGGCAATCACGCATAATTTCCACGAGCTTGCCGTCCTTGCACGCGCTCGCTGGCGTCTTGACGTCAACCCGATCCTGCCATTCCATCTTGCTGCCGTGGAAGCGATGCGAATAGCTCTCAGCCGTGATCAGTATGGTGCGGACATCGCCGATAGCGCTTGAGGATCAGGTATCTCGACTGAACATATTTCGCCTGAATATTGGATACATAACCATATCTAGTCCCCTCGTCGTCATTTTGGGCTCATTCTCAATGTATGTCATTGTACAAGTATAATCATTATTGCAGCATCCCTGTTATTTCCTTCTGTTGATACTTTTGCACGCCTTGCTTGGAGCTTCATACCAACTATTGGAATCTTGACTGTTGTAGTTGTATTCTCTTGTACGCAGGAAGTAATTTTTTTTCAGAATATACGTTAAAAAGGAGGTCGACTTTGGCACGATCTGCATTATCGATGTCCGCTACCTCAAAGGTCCCATTATTCGAGCATATTCGCAAACAAGCCTCACCACCCAAGATTTGTGCATATGAACATGGGCAGATAGAAACATTTTTTGTGTGGAATCGACATAGGTCTCTACAAACATTTGGAAATCTACGTGGAGATCAGGATCTATGTTGATTTGACTCGAAATTTGTGGGCCCAGTCACGACTGCACAGATAGAAGACAACGAAAAAGCAAATAGGTCACTCTACACATGGGTAGATACTAGAGCCGCTAAGAAAAAGCCGGTTGAAAGTCCGGCCGCACCGGTCCGCGGCTTCGACGAACTGAAATTATTTATGCCTCGAGCTTCACCGACACGATGAACATTCCTCTGCTGCTACGCAAATCATTGCGACAGCCCAATCTTTTGCGAGTATCTTCAGTCAACCAATCATTTTTCCAGCGAAGCTGGTCGACTCTGACCAAGGGACAGTCTTCCCTGACTGTAGACGCCCTCAAGGCTACTTTCCCTTACGTATGGTTACGAGACTCCTGCCAATCTCCCGAGTGCATCCATCCTACCACCACTCAAAAACTACACAAATCATCTGATATACCGTTGGACGTGAAGCCAATCGATGACGGTGTTCATCTTTTAAAAGATGGAATTGCGATCGAGTGGACGGATGGTCACAAATCTCATTTCCCTATGTCATTCCTCGAACGCCACTCCTCCTCGACAAAGCTTGCTGCTTTCCACAAAGAAGTTATGAGCGAGCCTTGGAACAATGAGACTATTACCCGAAGTCGCGATCTTTTTATTCCGTACCGATCTTTGCAAACTCCTGTAGGAATGCTGGGGGCTCTCACGCAAATTTCTCGATATGGTTTACTCTTTGTGAAGAGTGTCCCTCATACAGAGACCTCGGACGAGACATGCGAGCTCCCCATTCTTGCGGAGATGTTCGGTTACATTCGTACAACATTTTATGGACGGCTGTGGGATGTTAAAAACGTTCGCAATAGCAAGAATGTTGCATATACCAATTTGGAATTAGGCCTCCATATGGATCTCTTGTAAGCCACGTCTGGATTTCGTGGTGCTGCAAGCCCTGATTGACTCTTTTAACAAAGATATCTCGAACATCCACCTCGGTATCAAATTTTACACTGCCTGCGAAACAGGGTCAAGGGTGGACAATCGCTCTTTGTTGATGCCGTTAACTGTGCTGCTTTGCTTCGAGAGACGCGTCCATCCGAATTTGACATCCTCGCGGATTCGCCTGTGGCATTTCACTACATGAATGACGGGCACCATCTGCAGCGTGAACATCCAACCATTCAGCTAGCCAATCCAGCCTCTGGCACTCCACCGGGCACAATTAGCCATATAAATTATTCCCCGCCGTTCCAAGCGCCCTTACCACTGTCTACACCCGATGCCTTCTATCCTGCCTTGAAGCATTTCTCTGAGGCGTTGAATGATCCCTCGAACACATACCGTTATACCCTGCAAGAGGGAGACGCGGTCATCTTTGACAATCGAAGAGTTCTACATTCCCGCGCAGCATTTTATGACATTGAAGGGCAGGAGATGGAAGGAGAAACAAATAGATGGCTCAAAGGGTGTTACCTGGAAGCCGATGATCTAACGGATCGAAGGCGTGTGTTGGAAGCAAGACTGTCGGAAATTTGACGATAAATTCCTATATACTGAAAAATACGACTGGTGAAGGAGCTTTCCTGATATAAGCGATATCGCCACCCAACGCAACCTTTGATTGGGTCGAAGTAAGAACAGATATCGACAGGTGAAGAAGTCGTACTGTAACCATTTGTATGGAGGCGACAGGCTGTGAGCGTTACGTTTCACTTGGTGCTTGTGTTAGCAACTGAGGATCCGTAATGTGTTACTCCGAACTTGGTGCGTTGCTAAGACAAGACAAGACGAGATGACATGACATGAAGTCCAGAGAAGTTCCTTTTCTTCTTGGGAGGGCAACCTATATATCTGATTACTAATATCTCAATTTTCACCTATTACCACGCCTCAGTTGTTTACCGCTATATATATTGTGGTTTGCCTAAGATTTACTTACATTCCCTACTCATGCAACCAACTACTACTCTACCAGTTTACACTTATATATTATTCAACCAGGTAAAGTATCTTAATACAGTTGTTTACCTTGTTGTTGTGGTTTGCCTGAGTTTACATTTATATATTATTCAACACTTTTGTCTGCAATACTCTGTCAAATACAGCCTTGGTCTGTTCAACATTGTAGATCTACTAATTCAAGGACCTGTACACTCAAAAGTATGCTGACAGGACCAGTATGGCTAACCATATTGCCACAATGCTTGACATCAAAAACAAGGTCACAGCTACTGGTGAGGAACTTCCTGACATTTATGTGTTTGCTCATTACCATGCATGTTGTCATGGGACCTTATTAAAATCTCTTTGGAATGGAATCACTCACCTCCAACTCCCTCTAAATACATAGACTCTGAACTTTTGGGTTGGCACTCTTAAGTGGGGCCACTTCATCTTGCCAGTGAAGCCTGACATGTCTGTGAGGACAGTGTCACAGTAACAATGTTGTCACACAAGGTAATGGAGTCTTCACATGCAATGAGAACTGGTGTAAGTCCTGAATTGGGGAAGAACTACTGTAAACTAGTGCATATAGTTCTTTATACAAATTGGTAACAAACATAGCTAGAAGGCAGAGAAGATAGATGATACAAGGTAAGGAATGTCAATAACATAGACAGGAAACTGGTCACAGGTATCAAGAGAATGTCAAATGATGCCTAGGATATAAAATGAAGGAAGGTAATAACTTTAGGGATCTTTTGTTGAGTATATATCAAAAGAAAAGGTTGAACTTCAATAAAACAGAAATACTAAAGACTTGGTAATCACAGTCAGTGTTGAGACCTTTGCAGCAATATGGCAAGATGGTTATGAGAGGCTGAATGTAGGCTGAATGATTGGGAGAATGGAATGAATAAGCCACAAATTTGGTCAGCTCCTCAGTGGTGTCCAACGACATGTCATCATCTTGGCAACAGAGGCAGCCTTGTCTTTATGGGAGCATTTCTTCCTGTCAGTGGAGGTATGTGATAGCTATCTGGGCAAGCCTCCTGGAGGCAGTGCTTCTTGAGTTCTCTCTCTGCACGACAAGAATCTAAACAGGTCTGGTTTTTGACTACTTTGCAGTGGGGATAGAGAAGGGCATTCTTCACACTGGCCCATGCATCTTAGTGTTGGAAACAGGCAAAGTGCAAGGGACTGAATAGTCACTGAAGTCCAAAGTCAGAAACTAAGTTATATTGAATGTGAGTGAAATACACACCTGAAGTCCAAAGTCA